>JAJPUD010001235.1:326594-470587 GCA_023553655.1 Myrmecobius fasciatus
TATGTAAATAAAACTGCAAAACACATTTCCCTCAAATAAAGTCAGATTTGAACAATTTGAAAAATATTAATTGTTCATGGTTAGATTAAGCCATTATAATAAAAATGACAATTATACCTAAATTAATTTATTCAGTAGCATCCCAATCAAAATGATTTTATAAAACTATAAAAATAATAAAATTCATCTGGAAGAAAAACAGGTCAAGGATATTAAAAGAATCAAAGAAAAGAAATGTGAAGGAAGGTGATTTAGCTATAGCTTAAACTGTATGATAAAATGGTAATTTCCTAAACAATCTAATACTGGCTAAAAATAGAGTGGTAGATCAGTAGAATAGATTAGGTATATATTACATTATTTTACAGAAAATTTCCATAGTAATATAGTATATAATAAACCCAAATATTCCAATTACTACAATCTAAGATATAGAAAACCCATATTTCAAATACTAGTACCAAATCAGTGTTACTGCAACCTCTATTTAATGAGACAAAAACACATTATTTGTCAAAAAACTACTGAGAAAACTGGAAAAAAAAAGTTATGACAGAAATTAGCTATAGACCAATATCTCACATCACATATCAAGATAAGGTCCAAATGGCTACACGATTTACACATAAATGGTGATACAATGAGCAAATTAGGAGAGCATGGAATAGTTTATCAGGCATATAGATGAGGGAAGAATTTAGGATCAAATAAAATTGAGAGAGCAATGCAAAACTTAAAATAAATAATTCTGATTATATAAAATTGAAGTTGTTTTCACAATAAAATCAATGCAATCAAAATCAAAAGGAAACAGCAAACTGGGAAAATTCAATTATCTCTGATAAAGATCTCATCCTCAAATATATAGATTACTGAGTCAAATTTATAAAAAAAATAATAATTTTTAAAATGTAAAAATTTTTCCTCATTTGTTAAATGGTCAACAGGCAATTTTCAGAAAAAAATCAGTTATCTAGTCTTATGAAAACAAATGTTTGCAATTGCTATTGATCAGAAAAATGCAAATTAAAACAATTTTAAGGTACCACCTCACAGCTGTTAAATTGAATGATGTAACGAAATAGAAAAATGATGGATGTTGGAAGGGATATATGGGAAACCTAGGACACAAATGCTCTGTTGGTGGAGTTGTGAACTGATCTAGTCATTCTAGAAAGCATTCTAGAAAGTTCCAGGTTAGGCCCTAGATTTTAACACAAGAGTGAAAATTGGAGAAGTAGCCTCTTTGGAAGCTTATTAACAGCATTCTTAGATAAGCAACTCCATTCCAGGCCAGCTTAATAACAACAATAATGATAACAAAAGGCAATAAAACCAATAAGAACAGGAACAATTACAATAAATTATATTAGTATTGTCTTCCAAGTTTTGCAAAGACAAAAGGTATTAAAAAAAGGAAATGTATTCAAGATAGTGCTGAGAGTAAGTGAATATTCTGTAGCTATTTATAAAGACCAGAACTATGGGGGCAGCTAGGTGGTGCAGTGGATAGAGCACCAGCCCTGAAGTCAGGAAGACCTAAGTTCAAATCTGACCTCAGACATTTAACACTTCCTAGCTGTGTGACCTTGGGCAAGTCACTTAACCTCAATTGCCTCAACAAAAAAGCAAAAAAAAAAAAAAAAAAAAAAAAAAGACCAGAATTAAATACAAGAGGCTATTAGTGACATGTGCATAGTAGGACAATACCATGTAAGAATTTTCACATATCCCTGGAAGATTAATTGAATTAGTGGGTAAGGAAGATTGTGAGTGTGTTAACAGTACATAAGAATCATTAGATATCAGAGTTCTAGCTGCTGTTAGTAAACTAGTTCAAAATCATTAATTTTTAGTATTACTTGACTTAATTGTTCTTTGACTTCTTCAAAGATAAAAATGAATGTTTTAATTCAAAATGATTTTATCATGAAGTATGGAGGATTTATGAGAAAACACGAATAGGAATTGCCTATGTGTAGCAATATAGCATTCACCCATCATGATAGAATCATTGTTCTACCAAACTGTCAAGTCACAAATACTTAATAAGTTCTAAAGTAAACTCATTATATCTCAACTTTTGATAGTATAGTAAGTGAAGGTCAGATTAAATGTGTGAAAATTAATACAAGAGAGCCTTTTCATAATTACCAATTAGGGAAGCAAGTTTCTGTGCCAAGAGCTTTTTATTTTTCCTTTTCATTTCTCTGAATGACATAGATAACCAACAAGACTTCAATCTGAACTCACTAAAAGAGTCTGTGAAGTCTCAAAAGATGCCATATGTCTCAAGATGTGCAAAATTAGGGCAAATAAACCAAGAGTGATTACATGAATATATAAGTATCTATCAACTTTGCTTTACTTACTTACCCGAGGTTTTTTATGAAAATGTGATTATTGATTATAGAGGCATTTCCTGATATTAAGTTATATATTTATGAAGCACTTATTTTCCTTGAGTAAACAATGCTATAAAAATGCAACATGCCCCTAATGTCAATCTGTATGATGGATTTCAGAGAGTGCAGAATTCTGAAAATTAAATATATTAGACATAATTAAGCTTTTCTTTTGCTAAGGGCTTTCATGTACATGGATGGGGAAAATATGTTTGTAAAATGATAATAGAAAAATTTCACTGAATCCTATTGTATAATTTAGGAAGTGACCTTTCCCTTATATATAAAACTCATGTTATTTTACTCCTTGCCACTGGCTTGTGAATTATCACAAGACTCTTATTCTTTTACAATCTTGCTTATGAAATAATGTGTTACTGCATGGAATGGGATTTACAGATGGTATAATCAACTTGTGAGAACTTCCATACTTTAATTTGTCTTTGGAGAGCTCTTTTTGCTCCTGCTTTCTTGTCAAACCTTAGGGGTAGAAATTTATTTTGGACCAAAAAATATTAAATATTTCCTCAAGTATGAACTATTAGCTAGAAAACTAAAAGAGTTGTGCTTATTTTTTTTCCTTTAGGAATATAGTCAGGAAAAGTATCTTATGCTGACTAATTGAATATAATTGTGATATTCTATATTTCATGTATGTTCTCTATTTGAGAGATCACATATTTGATGGATGTGTTGGATGTGCAAAATTTCAAAACATTTTTGTCTGTGAATAAAAATTTTAACAAACATGATGCCTTATGAATCTGAATTTTTGTGGAACAATCTGTCCTAGTCCGTATTTTTCTCTTTATCTTTTTTTCTCTGTTTTTCTGACTCTCTCTGTTTTGCTCTCTTTATATTTATCCTCTTTATCTTTCTTGTCTGTTTCTTTGCCTGTCACTTTTTTTGTCTCTGTCACTCTCTGATTTGTCTTTGCTGACTTTCTGTCATTACTCACACAAAGTAATGAGTTCAGGGTCCTGCTGTTCAGAATGGAAAAATATCACATATTAAACTGTGACAGCTGATGGCTACAATGGAAAGATCAAGACAATAAGATAATCATTTATAGGGAGGATTTATAGGGAATCCTCCCTATACCTGGGAGGTATAAATTCTTAGTTGCAGGTTAATGACTGCATTATTAAAGAATTATATAAAGCATTGTCAGTTTCTCTATCTTTACTGTCAGACAACTAATTGAAATGTGGGTATAAAGGATATGTGGTTTTCAGTGATAAAGAATGTGTCATTAAGTATCCACCTCAAATAGTCTGTGATGCTCATCCATTTTCCAATAGTTATACACACACACACTCTCCAGGGACTAGTAACATTTACTTGAGTATTATCTGCTATAGAGGCAGCTAGATAGCATAGTAGATTGAAAACTGGAGTTGGAATAAGGAAGACAAGTTCAAATACTTTTTAGTTCTCTGCTTATGGTCAAATCAATTAATTTCTTTGATCCTCATTCTCCTTATCTATAAAATGAGATAGGTTGAACTATAGTCTCTAAATTCCCATCCAACTCAAAATCAATGATCCTGTGAGAATTTTCAACAAATATCAGTGTGACTCTCTGTTCACCACTTTCTTAGTGGCTGTTATGCTTTCTGCCAGACCCATTTATAGGACCAGATATTACCTAAAACAAAACTCCTCTCAGGTATTGCTTACAGGTATCTGCATCTCACTCCTAATTATGGGAAAAGTGGGAAAAAGAACTTGTTTCAAAAGATTACAGATAGATCTAAGCACAGCAGCATTGGGTTGTTTCTCCTAAGGTTACTAATTCCAATGGGTTCCTAATTAGGGTTAGGGTTACTAATGTCATTACAGAAGTGATTTCTTCTTATCCTCTCAGGGAATTAAAAAAAGATCTGCAAGCAATTTGGAGCTATGCTCAAAAAGTTGTCAAACTGTGCATACCCTTTGACCCAGCAGTGTTTCTACTGGGCCTATATCCCAAAGAGATCTTAGAGGAGGGAAAGGGCCCCACATGTGCAAGAATGTTTGTGGCAGCCCTTTTTGTAGTAGCTAGAAACTGAAGGGATGCCCATCAATTGGAGAGTGGCTGAATAAATTATGGTATATGAATGTTATGGAATATTATTGCTGTGTAAGAAACGACCAGCAGGACGATTTCAGAGAGGCCTGGAGGCACTTGCATGAACTGATGCTGAGTGAAGTGAGCAGAACCAGGAGATCATGATACACAGCAACAACAGTATTACATGATGATCAATTCTGATGGACATGGCTCTCTGCAACAAAGAATTGTCTCAAACCAGTTCCAATTGTTCACTGAAGAAAACCATGTACACCCAGAGAGAGGGAAATGAAATATGGACCACAACGTAATATTTTCATGATCTTTATTGACATTTGCTTGCATTGTGTTGCCTTTCTCTGATTCTTTTTTTTTCTTGTAGATAGGATTTTTTTTTGCATAACTTCTCAAGCATTTCAACATTATTAACATGTAGTGCACTTCCTGCCATCTAGGGGAGGGGAGGGGACTGGGGGTAAAATTTGTAATGGAAAGCTTTGTAAAGATCAATGTTGGGGAACTACCCATACATATGTTATACAAATAAAAAGCTTTAAAAAAAAGATCTGCAGTTCAAAATATCCTTCTCATGTCATTTGTTAGGGTGTTCAGGAAAGAATATTAGTCTTGGCCAATCTCTCTATTTAATGGGTCTCATGTTTCTTTTATACTGTTGCTGTTCAGTCATTTTCTGTCATATTTGACTCTTCCTGATTCTATTCAGTTGTTTCCCTTCTATTTGATGATTCTTAACTCCGTTGAGGGTTTTCTTGGCAAAGATATTGAAGTAATTTGTCATTTTCTTCTCTAGTTCATTTTTACAGATAAGGAAACTGAGGCAAACACAGGTGACTTGCCCAAAGTCACACAGCAAATACATGTCTGAGGCTTGATTTGAAGTCAGCCAGATGCAGTACTCCAGGTGCAGTACTCTATGCACTATGGTACCACCTAGCTACCCTTGTTTTTCTTATATTAGCTGTAGTATAATCAAGTAAGTATTGTGTTGCTGGCTATTGCCTTTAAGGAATCGAAATGCATTTTCTCCTGTTAACTCAGAACATCTCACCATTAAGGTAGGGTAGAACTTACTATTATGAATAGAACTAGTCCTAGTCTTTGTCCACTTTGTTTCAACAAGACCAAGATAAAGTCCTTGAGAATGCATCAAGGATGGAACTCCAGTTTCTGACTGATTTCTTTATTTTTCTCATTGAACAAATGGGAAGATTCTAAAAGAACTCTTGATGAGAAAAGGAATAGAATCATCCCTATTAAGTCCTTTTGAAGAAATAGCAAGCATTGTCTGTTCTGAAAAGACGAGTAATTCCATTGTGCAATCAATAATTTTAAATATGCAAAACTCCCCTCTGAGGCTATTTCCCAGACTCATACTTTTATTTAAAGTTTGGGTCCCCAGAGGAGAAGCTATTGGCTCTCAGCATTATAGAGGCCCTGTGGGACTATATTTCTAACACTGTAGCTCCTGACTTTCAGTGGAGTGCTTTCCATTAACTCTCTAACACTAGACCACTAGTTTTTAACAACAGAATTTCCTAAGGGGATAAAGTAAGAATAGTTGACACAAAACACCTTACCCACTGTTCCCACCCTCCAAAAAACCTTTTAAGGTCATTATCTCGTAAACACACATAGCACCATGGGAAAAAATGGGCTAAAATCAGAGCCTAACATCAGAATTTTTGTGAGACACATGCCAGATATATCTATGTGTCAAAGAATAATTCATAGCTTTTGAAAGTTCTCATGAAGTTCATTGTTGGGCATGAGTTCTGTGCTGTTCAGGTCATTCTGCAGTTATTTTGAGCTGATTCTTTCTTGGGAAGCTGTTGTTTCTATCACATCTACTTTCAGATTTAGTTTCTAATTCTTGACTGGACTACTACTATTATACCTTTTTAGAAAGAGAGGATACTGTTAACCTAGAAAAGTTACATACATCTTCAGCTTTACTCTAACTTTGAGGTTTTCATGTCTCAGACAAGAGATGAATAGAGGTGAGGCTTCTCCTTTCAAATTCTCTCTCCAATTCAGTGGGTGTTTTTCTCTGCTCCTGGCTGGGTGCACTTTTTACTACTGACTGAATGAGTCATTCCAGTTACATTGTCAATGCAAGAGGTACAAGAAGTCAATTGGACTCAGTGCCCTCCCATAACACCTCCAGTTGTTTCCCTCTGATGCAGACATGAAGATATAGCTCCATAACTAGGAAACTGATAAATTTGGGAACTTGGAATCCTATACTAGTGGACATTTCCTCCGCTATTTAAAGGCCTATTGGCATGGTTATAGTTGGTTAGCCAACCACATGGCATACTTCTTAATTATAGAAGCATTTACAGCTAATTAAAGGATCAGGGAACAGATGAATCTTTTTTTTTAACACATTATATTGTAAACATAACCCTTTATTAACTCAATCTGTGATTATGCTAAGTGAGCTATCTGAACTTCCCGTGATTATTGAGGTGGGGATACCTAAACAAATATAAAGTAGGTTCATTAGAGGTTGCCTTGCTCAACCCTGTAACTTTAAAGATCATAATGAGTCCAGAACTTTTAATTTCTTTTCTTTAGATCACAAAACTAGTTGATGACAGAGGAACTGGGACTAGACTGCAGAAATGCTGTGGCCTAGTCTAGACCTTCCTACCCATAAGGTCTTTGCCAAAGCTAGGAAGTATATCGAAAACAATAGAGCAATAAGGAAGTTAATAAAACTGGATTGTTAATAATAATAGCTCACATTTACATAGCATTTTATTATTTCCAAAGTGTTTCCTTAGTTTAATCCTATGAGATAAGTAACTTAAATGTCTTTGTCCTTATTTAACAGATGAGAGAACTACAAAAGACTTACTAGAGTATTATAAAATGCAGGGGGTAAGTTGGAAGCCATCTTATACACCCTAGGAGCTCTTGTTTTTAATTGATTGCATCTTATTGTTGCTCTTTTCTTTAGAGAGCTAAGGGGATGTAGTCTCATAACTCTTATTTCCAACTTGATCTGAAGCTTAAAACCAAAAATAATTGTTTTATCTTAGCCAAATGAATATAAAAATAATTGCTAAAATGGCAACATATGGAAAATAAAATTCATGTCTGTGCAAATGTTAAAAGCAGGATATAAAAGAAAGTCTGGTTTTAAAAGGACTTTTTCAAAGTTTTCATTAATGAAAGAGGAGAGGGAGAGAAGATGTGAGCTGTCAATCCTCACTCAAGAGTCAGACTCCACTCATTCTGGATTCATTTAAAGTAATTTTGTATAGTCTTACTCTTATAATGAAAGGGTTTTGCTGTGTTTTTCAATGAGACATTTAAAATCCTACTCATAACTTTTCAGAAATCCCACTCATTTAAATTTGCTATATCTTCAGAGCCCTGTTTTTAAGCCTGTCATTATTCTGCCTCCTTTTTAAGGATGGTAGTTGGTGTTGACATTCATCTCAATGCCTACTTTCCCACTCTTCCAAACTCCCACCATTAAGAATTCCTCCAAACATTTTTTCCCTCAGTGTATTAATACAAAATCACCAGCAAAGAACTGAAATAGTAATTATGTTAACTACTGTACTCATCAATGTCAAATTCTAACACAGCTTTAAAGATTCATTACCCTTGCATATTGTCATCACAATTGGATCTGTGAGCCAAATATAAGGCTAGTTAAAATGCATATTCTGCTGAATACCTGGATTAAGTCAGCAGGCCAGTGATTTCATGCTTATATCTCATCTTTGACATAAAAATAGAATTCTTCACAGTAAAAAGACTTCTTTTTTCTATGCATCCCACTGGAAGCATATTGACAGCTAATGAGAATAACGCTAATACAACCACAATATCATAAGGACCAATCAGTGAAAGAGGAAACTGTAATGTATACAAACTGAGTTTAATAACATTTTTCAGCACTTGATGGCTTTTAAACATGAGTTAGAATGGTCACATGATGAAGCCATTGCTTTGATCTTAGTGTTTTTAGGATATTTAATAGGGTACATTTGAAATGTATAGCTTGCTCTTAAAATCTAGACCCTGCTCAGAAAAGCCATAAATTCCAAATATAATGGTTTTGCCATATTATTCCATTTGATTTTCATCTATTTCTTTTCCTAATTCATCCACAGAAAATCTTTTCAGTGTACTGGAAACTTTCCTCTGATTCTCCTTATATTCTGTTATTTGAGGAATCTGTCTGTTTAACTATGATTAACAGTATGGTATTGTAGTTAGACATGCATTTGGAGATAGTGTTTTTTGGGGAGAGAGTGAGGATATATGATTTGTCTTTCTCAGCTCTAGCCAGAATAACAGATTTCAGGGAACTAGACTCCTTTGGATCATGTGATTGGATCAAACATATGGTTTTCCATTGTCAAAAAAGTTGTCCACCCACAATTCAAAAATTGTTTTGTCCCTTTAAAGAGATAGACAATTCTACCTGTCATCAGAACTGCCATAGAGATAGGATGTGAATTCCAACCTTTAGAGTTTGCTGAGAAACAGTCAAAAAGTCAACCCAGAAAAAGATAATTGTAAATTACCTGACACAATGGGAAGCAGTGGGGACAGGGTGGTCGATCAGGGGCAGGACTGAATGGCTTTCTTAGATATCTTGCAACCTTCTTTCCTCCCTCTCATTTCCTCATCTTTCCTTCTCTTTCTTGTGCTGGTCACAATTTCCTTTACTGGGAGAACACAAATGCATTCCCACCACACTCTGATCTTCTTTTTTTAGCTTCTCCCATTATTTTTCTTGCTTTGGAGTTGAGAAAACTATATGAACTGGTGTCCAAGATGCCTAAATTCCATCCTAGCTACAGGAAAAGCTTCTCTGCTTGAAATCTTTGTTACTTTTAAAGATTATATTCTAATTTTAGATTCTATTTGAGTGTATTTTTATGCTTGTACTAATCTAGAAATTTTCATAAATCACCATAAGCTTTCTAGTCTTCATTCCTCATTAAATCTTTAGATCTTTTCCTTGATTCCCAACTCTTTTTGAAGTTTTTGGGGAAGTATTTCTCTTTTTACCTCAGATTCTTCTTTTATGCCCTCTAAGTTCCATTTTTCTTTCAACTTTTTCATTATTTATACTTTCCTGGACATTTGCTTTTTTCATCATTCTCACAATTCTTACTCAGATGAATAATATTATAGGTAGCCATGCCCAGAAGTAAATAACATGATATAGCCATATTATGCAATAATATTAGTATATTTGAAAGGCAAAATGGCATGTTCAGAAGTCTTAGATTGAAAGTTATAAAACTGGCATCCTAGCTGTCCTATTATGTAGGTGGGTGACCATGGGCAAACCATGTAACCTCTTGAGGCTTAAGTTTTCTTTGTAAACTGAGATAGATGTGCCAAATCTTTAAGTTCTTCTTCTTCAGCACTACTATCTAATGGTTCTGATCCTATTATTGCATGATATTATAATTTTACTTCTCCTCTCCCCCCTTGTCCAATATCATTTTCAGTATGATATTTCAATGCTAGTTATTCATGTACAACTCTAATAATGTCATATGCTAACAAACCTATGTGTCTGGACATATTTTATGTTTCTCTATATTTTTACATTCACTAGAAACAGTTGGTTATCTCATCAATTTCTGTGGATTCAATGGTCATTTTTATGCCTATGATGATCAGATCAATTTATCCAGCTGCAATCTCCCTCTTGACTTCATTTCACAACTCTAATGGTCTATCAAATATCTAAACTCAGTGTCCTGTAGACATCTTAAATTCAACATGTCCAAAACTGAATTCTTACCCAAGAGACATTTTACCAAAGATCAGATATCTCATGCTCTTATAACATTTGTTTCAATGGCCTCAGTGGAGGGCAGTATCAACCTGCTCATTGGAGTTTTGGATTGCTCACCACTCCCATGTTCTTTATGTTCACAATCTCTCTTACAGAGTTTCTTTCTTTCTCATTATAGAAGCTTCTGTTGCCAAGCTTTTCAATTCTAAAAATCCTCATCTTGTATACAAATATAATTCTCAGAAAAGTTCCCAAAACTCTTCAAGGGAGGGAAGAGGATAAAACTACTTTCTTAAAACTATATCTTCCAGAACCCATGTAGCTAGGCTTCAAACACTTCCCTTTACTTTTAGAGATTTATCAGAAGCCCACTACACTTCTATCATTTACATTGTTTGTCTTATCTTTCCAACTAGAGTGTAGACTTTTTGAAGGCAAAAGTCATATCACATTACTATCCATATCTCTAGTGCTTCCTTGTGCATTGGTTGAATTAAATTCACATAGAGATTCAATGCTTGATGATGCTAAAATTAAAAACTTATGTGCCTGTCTTTGTGAAATCACAGCCTTTAGGTCATCAATATACTAGAATGTAAAGATTTAAAACTGCAGCAATATTGTTTTTCTTTGAAAAAAAATCTACTCTTTTTTTGCCAGAATTTTCCATAACAAATAGTTTTAAGTCTTAGTGCAAACTTAGAAACAATCATTTTTTATTCCTTTCTGAATCTCAATTTTCATTTTCTCCTCCCTATTACAGCCAAGGTGAGAGATTTACATTTTTTGTTGATCAGTGTTACAGCACTTTCATTTACTTACCCATTTGCTAGAAATTTAAGATATTTCCAATAAAGATATTAAAATATAACTAAATATAGTGCTACATTACTAAATGTAGTGTTACTTTACAAATTGGTTGCAATTTCTAGGAAGCACATATGTACTTTTGTTTATCATATATGTAAAGTGTGAAACCCTAGACAATTAATTTAATCATATTCATTTGTGTTTATATTTTGTTCTTAAAAAATAGTTATGCTATTGAAAATATTCTTCAGATGTTCTTTATAGCAATGCTAAGGCAACCTTTAATAGAATTACTTTAGTCTTAGAATCAGAACTTTTAAAATGACAATACTAATAATGTGATGGTTATATTTTATTTCAATTGATCAATAATTATTTATTAAGTACCATTATGTGCCAGTTAAAAGTACATGCATCTACCATACTGCTGAACTTCCCACACTCACTCCATGCAATACAAACATACACATATATATCTACACAATCTGAACAACAATAAAGCAAAAATAAACAATAAAAACTATTTGCATGCAGCCAATATGACTTTATATGTTGTCTGTTCCCTACATGGGGAAACAGATCTAAAATTTGATGTGATATCTTTGTATCTATGCTTTTTTCATATTTACAATTTTTTTAAAAATGTTATATGGAAAACACTTTGTAAACCTTAAAATATTATATAAATGTCAACTATTTTTATGAAATTCATTATCTTCCTGCAGTAACTGTTTAAAAACAACTAATAAAATCTGAAATTCTATGACTTTTGTCCTAGAAAAGGACAGTTTACAAACAGAAGAATTCCTAGTTTCTCTTGAAAGAATGAAAAAAAAAACCTAAGCTTTTCATTCTCGTACAGAAGCAATATTCCATTCAATTCACTTTAACAAGGATTTATTGACTGCCTTCTACATATAACAGGCTTGACCAGTAGAGAAAGAGGTCTCTTGTATTGCTCTGTATCAATGTCTCATCAACTTATGAAAGGCCCTGACAGATTCCAGTCACAAAAACCTTCAGGCCTCTTTAGGCCTGACAAGGGGCCTTTTATGATACAGTTAGGGTACATAATAGATAGTTATGATTCTCTAAGAATCACCAAAGAAAAGTAAATGCCAAAGCTCAAAATTAACTGTGACCTAATTTAATTTCTAAAGCAAAGTTTCAGCTCACTAAGTTTTATAAAGCACTTTCAATATATATTTTCTCATTTTTAAAAATAATTCAGTATTTTCTTCTTTCCTAAAACAAACACAATCGATTATTGTTTCTTTGATCTCTCACTAATGTACCTATATTGTCTATTTTATTTTGATTATGTTTTATGTTTTTTTCTTCTTCCACTCCTCTTTCTATGACCGATAGATCTTACAAATTCACTAGAATGCAGGAAAAGTAGTTGGGGATGGGAAACAATGGAGCATTATGGTATTATTGAGTGACATATATTATGGCCATAACCATACCTCCAAAAGGCTCTACATTACTTTTTTGCTCTTTACTTTGATTTTATTAGTCAGGAGGCCTGCATTCAAATTCCATTTTTGATGTTCCCTATGTAATTTTGGACAATTCTTTTAGTCACACTGGATACCAATTCCCTTTTATATGAAATGAAGAGGTTGTTTAAAAAATATTCATATTCTAAATCCTATGATCTTACCTCTAAAATCTTTCCTGTATAATTCCCCTAACACAGTATTTGATATCCTATATATTTTGTTTTTAATTGGTATGTATATTTGGATGAAGATTGTTTAAGAAAGAAGCTTTCAACCTTTGAGGCTGTATAAATCTTCCTTATTGCTTTCTTTGACTAGCAAATCTTATCCTGCAGGTATGCTGGGGCTGTAGAATGGAAGAAATGGTGAGATTTTAGATCTAGAAGGGACACTAGAGATTACAAATCATCTTGCTATATTTTATAGCTAAAAATACTGGGGTCCATAGATGTCAGAACCTGTCCAAAGTCAGACATCAGATTTTGGGACACATATAGTTTCAAATGCATTTTCTTCTGATCCTCATATGAGTGGAAACCCTGAAATTTGAAAATGTTTTGGTTATATCCCTGAAGTTCTCTGGAATATGATTTGCACTTTACTCAGTGAACTAAGTATTATTTGGAGTTCAATAAATTATATGCACCATAAAAGTATATTCTTTTGCTATTAGGGAAATTTTAATAAATGGAGAATCTTTATCCTAAAATGAACAATTTTCCATACTCCAATGAGGCAAAAATATGTTAACAGACTACAGGACTTGGACTCAAGAAGGTGAGCTAAAATACTAACTTAAACATTTATTAACTGTGTAAACCTGGCAAGTCCTTTCTCACATCTCTCAACCAATTTCCTCAGCTATCAAATGAATATGATAATAATAGCACATGCCTCAGATGATATAACATTTGTATAGTGCTTTGCAAAGCTTAGAACTACATAAATCCTATTATTATTATTATTTAATGGCCAGGAAATTATCACTAAAATTCCATTTATTATCATCAATGAGCATTTGTTAAGCACTTGATCACAGTCTACTCACATCCTTCCAACCTATTCTGAGTGACTCTTGTTCTGGTCTCTGTAAATTTTTCATAGAGATTACACCCCAAACCCTTGAATTTTGCTTTTAATTCTGATAATAGCTCTGGAAGATCTCAAGCTGTCCATCTATTAACCTTCACTCTTGCTACATAACTGGCCTACTACCCTTCATGGTTTAATGTGTTCTGGGTGATTTTTTAAATGCCAATTGTCACACAAATGTTATTATTTTTTTGGTGAGGCAATTTAGGTTCAGTGACTTGCCCAGAATCACACAGTTAGTAAGTATTAAATGTTTGAGGTTGTATTTGAATGCCCCCTGACTTCTGGATTGGTGCTCTATTCATTGTGCCATGTAGATATCCTCACAAATATCATTACTGATAATATTCTTCAGTCTATTCATATCCAGCTAGAAAACATAGTGTTGCATTTCAGCTATTAAATGTTCCTATATGAGAGTTCTGTCACCTGAAATGTCTTTTTACATATCCAAACTGTGGGCTATATGGCATTACTCTATGAATGAGCAGATGGAATTTGTTTCCAAAAAAAAATAAATGAATGTCATGAAATCAGTCCAATGGGGAGAAAAAAAAAACAAATAAACACAACAACAGTTTTAACATTAAGACTGAGTTTGATGGCTCCCAATGCTACAATACATTTTAAAGTAACTTTGATTGAAGGAAATAAAAAGCTAATGGCACCAACATTAATGTGAATGTTTACAGAAAGCTATTGACTTAAATAGAACCATGGGGCTAATTTCTGTTATAGACTGGGTTCTGAGAGACCAATAAAAGTGATCTTGTAAAAATCAAATAAGTAGCAGATTCCTCCCTCAGATGACCTACCATGCTCTAATTGAATATGCCATGTATGCAGCTTATTTGTAAATATACTAGACATCTTGGCTATAACCCAATTTTTCCATTGCCAGTAGTGTCCAGTCCTATGATTCTGGCTATCAAGAAAAATAAGCTTATTTAGGATAATCTTCAGTTCTTTTTTTCTTTAATTCTATTCTTAATCCATTGCCATCTTCCAGCAGATCCTCTTATTGTCTCCCCTTCCTGCAATAATACCTTTCCTTTTGAATCTTACAAGTCACAGGCAACATCCAAGGATAATCACTACTGAAAGAGTCTCTTTATCAAACTCAACCACCTGTTTTCAATTATCTTCTTAGGATGTGATACTGATCACAGCTCCAGGTCAATTCTATTCATTCTATGAGCATTTTGCCATTTATTCCATTCTTCTAACAAATATTTACTGAGTATTACTTGCATACAAAGTAATATATAGTAAATGCTATGGAGATAAGATATGGAGAGCTTGTAATTTTGCCAACACATGAATAAATGAAACATTTAGCAAGCATTGATAAAATTAAAAATAAGATGGAACCATAACTCAGGTCATTATTGTTATTATCATTATTATTTACAGAAAGAATTCCTATTTAAGTATATTGGATTACATGATCTGAAAGGGATTTTCCTATCATGACTCTCTCCAATTCTATAATTTTAATCTATTTGTTGTACACCCTTCACTCAGATTATTCTTGGTGGAAGAAAAGTAGAGTGAGGAGATAATACAGTTGTCCTACTGTATTGCTATGCTGGAATGGGCTTGCCCCTCTGCTCTACCCATCATTTTTTTTTTCTTTTTCTTCAAAATTCTATGCAGTGCTCACCTCCAACCTTGCCATCCAAAGTCTACCTTTCTACAGCTACTGACTCCAGCAAGTTCCATACTTTCTTACAAGTTCTCCTTCCCAGTATTTTCTATGAATTAGTAATGATTTTAGTTACACATTCATTTATGTTTCTTCTTAAAAACTCAGCTAGATAGGGGCAGCTAGGTGGCACAGTGGATAGAGCACCAGCCCTGAAGTCAGGACAACCTGAGTTCAAATCTGGTCTCAGACACTTCCTAGCTGTGTGACTCTGGGCAAGTCACTTAACTCCAATTGCCTCAGCAAAAAGCAAATAAAAAAAAAAAAAAAAAACTCAGCTAGATAGAATACATTTTTCAGTAGGTACTGTGAGAATTACAAAGAAAGCAAAACACACAGTCCATGCTCTGTAGTCCATTATTTTGTAAAGAAGGAATTTATCATCTGCCAGTTTCTCAATACTCAATTATGCATTTTTTCAGAGGAGGCTATTAGAAAAATATAAGACAACTATTATTTTACTGCTATTCTCTTTTTTTTATCCTTTAGATGGTCCTACTTTTCTAAGGTAGCATAGCATAAAGAGAAAAGGCAGATGATTTGTTGTCAGGACAGAGTTCCATTCCAATATGGATATGGCCCTTTCTGAGCAAATTTGGCAATGATCAGGGAAGTAATGTAACTTCTCTGAGTCTCAGTATTCTCATCTGTAAAACTTTAAAGCACTTATAAAATAATTGACCCAAGATTTCCTACATCACTTTGTCTATTATTTTTCCCTGTCACCACTATCTAGGTGACCTGTCCATTGATGGACTTCATGCCAACAAATAATCAGGAGTCCTCAGCTGGAAAAATCTATTTGTCAGAAGAGATCAGTGCTTCTCCTTAGGAAACATGTTAAGAATGATGACTTTGGAGTTGGACTAAGAGAGGGGCAAGAATAGGTAGATAGTATATTTGTATAGCAGGAACAACAAGATTACAATTCTAGAAATAGAGGGATATATAGAAACCAAACATTCTGAATCCTTTTTACAGATGAGGAAACTGAAATTTAAGGACATTACCAAAGCAGGACTCAGTTCTGCTTTCTTTGTGTCCCAGTCACTTGATCTAACAAAGGCTTTCTCTATCATACACTCCTTTTATTTTCTTTCCTTAGAATTTAAACTCTTTGAGGGCAGGGGTTATCTTTTTCCATGTATTTGTTATCCCACAATTCTTGGGAAGTGGTAAGTACTTTATACATCTAGTTTTTGGATTATATCTGATTGAAAACTTCTTTTGACAGGTGACCAAGTCTTCTATTTGTAATTCCATCATTGTTAGGTGTAAGATGTACAAACTGATGACATTGCACTGACTCACTAGACTACTGTTATATATATATATATATATTTTTTTTTTGCTTTTTGCTGAGGCAATTGGGGTTAAGTGACTTGCCCAGAGTCACACAGTTAGGGAATGTTAAGTGTCTGAGACCGGATTTGAACTCAGGTCCTCCTGACTTCAGGGCTGGTGCTCTATCCACTGCACCACCTAGCTGCCCCTACTGTTATATTTTTTTAGAATGACCACATCAGTACAATTCCAGTGAAAATAATAACAGAGACAAAACATAAATATTAATGTTACCTGCTGCCGCTTTTCAAATTCCAACTTGATCCTGGACTTAATGCAATTACAAGTATCCTGATAGGTCTGCTGTAGAGCCAATTCCATGAGATGCTTGTGATAGGCTCCTGCCAGATTTCCACAGATGAAAATGATAACATTTGCTAGTATCTAAAGGAATAAAAAGAAAGTAATTATATTTACTTATTTGATTTTTAGCAATCAACAAATCAGGAATTTTCTTACTGCAACTCAATTTGTAAATCATCATCATCTATAACAGGCAGTTACTATATATTTAAAATATGCCCAGAAACAATGAAAATGGATGGCAATCATAGAGGGAATGGATTAGTCAGGGGTGGAGAAACCTTTTGAACAAGGCTACAATGGAACTGAATGTGGAAGGAAGTTAGAGGCTCCAGTAGCTAAAAGTGAAGAAGAAAAGCATTTTAATCCTGTGGAAGAGTTAGTCAGAAAGCATGGAGTAGGGAGATATATTTTGCTATATGACAAGAGTAGCAAGGACAGTGTAGCTGGATTGCAGAGAATGAGGGCCAGCATAAAGTGTAAGAAGAAGGAAGGACCCAACATGTATTAAATGCCTCCTATGTGCTAGGTTCTTGTGCCAAGCAGTTTATAAACATTGTCTCATTTAAGCCTCATGACAATCCTACAACTATATTATTTTCCCAATTTTGCTGAGGAGACTGAAGTAGACAGAGGTTGCATGTCTTTCCCAGTGATAGTAAATATAGCTGGATTGAACTCAGGCCTTACTGATTTTAGGCCAAGCACTCTATCCACTGTATTAACTAACTGTCCAAAAGACAGAAAAGGCCCGAAAAGAACAAATTATGAATGGATAGAAAAGAATATATTCATCAACAATCACCAAGAAATAACATCAACTCTATTTTTGTTTCATGTCACTTTCCTTCTCACTGTTAATGGTTGACTCATTGGCCTGATGGCTATTATATTCATCAAAAGTTGCTAGCACCTTCAAAAAGCATTTATTGAGGGACAGTTTCACTGATGTTCCTTTGTTTTCTAAGATAATTATTCTGACTTCCTATAGAACTATTAAAACTCCCCTAGATGACTGTTACAAAATTCTGTTAATTTAAAAAAAAATCATTAGACCCAAACCAGAAGTATCAGCACAATTGAATAGATTAATATTCACTTTTAAATTATGAGGAGTAATACAAGGAGAGTCCTGGATAAGGAATATGGTTCTTTAAATGATCACTTGGCATTGAGCAAGTCCTTTTAGCTTTCTGTACCTCAGTTTTCTCATTTGTAAAATGAGGTCACTGGATTTGGTGATCTCTAAGGTCTCCATGATCCGATAACCAATTCAGAAACCTTTAGCTGTGAAAATAATCAATGAGAAACATTCCTCCATGTAGGTGAGTAGGTAGTTGATAAAATAGATGACAGAATCCAAAAATATATCAAGAGGCTAGGAAGAAAAGTTGACACAGTATGGAAGGAGAAGTGAATTTAAAGTTAAACTGCATTTGAATCCTGCCTCTACTAATTACTGACTGGGCAAAATTCCTTACCCTCCCTGGGCTTCCATGAAGGAAATAATAAAATAGATTGTACTATATGACCTCTAAGATTTTATACAACTTTGAAAATCCTTTGACCATAAATCAGCTTCTTTACTGTAGTTGGAGTGAAAATAGTAAGTCCTGGTGAACTCCCTGACTACCTGTTTCTAAGAGATTTGTATCTCCCTGAAGAGGAATTCAGTTTCAGCTCTCTGATGTACAGAGTTAATTAGATGCTGGCTTCCTTTGCTGCTGTAAAGTGACAGCCCTAATAACATTGTGAGCTTTGTTAGTGTGGAGCCCTTTGCAGAATAGTAACATAAGGTAGCAAGGGGATGAAAGGAGTGAATACCCAAACAAGAGGCAGCCTTTGTCTCACACCCACCTCCCTGTTCTAACAAAATACTAAACTTCACTGTTATTAAATGTTGCTATGAAAAAACAACAATAATAGGTCTCCAGGAGGAGAATTTCTGCCCCCTTCCATGAAAGTATAGAGCTCCCGAAAGAATGTAGACACATTAATGAATAAATTTCTCCAAAATCATAATTAAGGATGAAAGTGTCCCATCAAAGAAACCCAGCTGGTGCTTATCATACTGGGATATGATCAGGATTGCTGCAGAACCCTGTATAAGTAGAAGTTACCATTATAAATGATTGAGATATAAAAGATCACATGATTAAAAATTTAAAAACAAAAACAAGGCAAAGGAAAAAATATCTTTTGGTGTCGTCAGTGGGGATAAAAGAGAAGTTATCACAGAAGATAAAATGGATAGTTTTGATTGCATAAAAATAATTTTGTACAAATAAATTAGAAAGGAAACAAACTGGGGGAAAATCTTTACAACTAGTTTCTCTGATAAAAGTCTTGCTTCCTAAATATTTAAATATAAGTTTGGGTTTCAGTTTTTACACATATGAAATAAAATACTTGGAGTAGATGTCCTCTAAGACCTTTCCTAGCTCTGCAATTATAACCTTTTAATCCCAGAGTCTTAGAAGTATGTTAGTTTCAATATTGTCTTTTTTTTTGATTGTCAAAATTATTCAAGTTCAAAATATTCCCAAAATATTCTAGCCTTTTTCCTAATATTGCCTTCCCTGTCCTCTGTTCCCTTCTCCTCCCTTATCCCCTGCTTTCCTTCCCCTCCTCCTCCCCTCCTTTCTTTCTTTTTTCCTTTCCTTTTTTCTTTCCTTCCTTCCTTCCTTCCTTTCTTTTTTCCCCCTTCCTCCCTTCTTCCCTCCTTCTCTCCCTTCCTCCTTTTCTTTCTTTCTTTCTACCTCTCTCCCTTCCTCCCTCCTTTTTCTTTTTGTTTTCTAATAAGTATCTTGTTGCTGGTAAGGACTGTAAAAATGGCTACCATATTATTCATCAAGGAGAAAGGGGGCAAAGATGAAGAAGGGAAACTTTCCTCTTTACTATCTTGCCCCCTTTATGCCCCTGTCTCTGACATTAATCTCTTCAGTTCAAGTTTCTAATGGCCAAAAAGTAGGCCCTATCCAGTCTCCATCTATAACTACTCACCCTTGTCTACAATCCCTCTATCTTGGTGTCATATTGTCACATTTGCTTTTCATTTTCTGTCTCACTCTCTAGGAAGCAGCCTGTAGAGGGGAAGGAGAAAGGAATCACATGACTGAAGGACTAGTGGTAGATACTTAATATTATGAAAATGCCGGTAGGGATAATGGAAAGAGGGTAGGACTTAGAATCCTACCTCTGATAATTACTAACTGTAAATATGCCCAAATTATCTAACTTCACTGACTCTTAATTATTCATTAATAATATGGGGGTAATAAATACCTGTAATGCTTTTCTACCAAGATTGTTGTGAGAATCAAATAAGATACTGCCTTTATAGTTCTTTGCAATATTTAAGACTCTGTAGTAATGGCAGCTGCTACTACTTATACTGTGTTTCTTCATTTTTCAGTTGTGTCTGACTCTTTGTGATGCCATTTGGGGTTTTCTTGGCAAAGACACTGGAGTTGTTTGCCATTTCCTTCTCTAGTTCATTTTACAGATGAGGAATAAGAGGCAAATAAGGTAAAGAGACTTGCCTAGGATGACACAGCTAGCAAGTGTCTGAGGTCAAATTTCAACTCAAAAAGAGTCTTTCTTACTCTAGGTCTGACCCTCTATCCACTGTACCACCTAATTACCCTATTCTATATCTTTCAGAATAATAAAGTAAGGTATAAGCTGTAAGGCATGAGGGAGATTATCATTAGAAATGAATGGGATTAACATTAACAGCTGAAAATTATAGAATAATTTACACAGGGGTGGAGTCAAAATGGTGGAGAGGAGACATCTTTTTCTGAGCTCTCCTGAATGTCCCTCAAAGTAACAGAAAATCAAACTTCTGAACTGGTTTTGGAGTGAGCAAACCCATAAATATTTGGAGTATAACAAATTTCCAGCAGAAAATAATTTGGAAGATCTTCAAAAAAGGTCTGTTTCAATTGGGCATGGGGGGGTAGGGGAGGGAGGTGGGCTGAGGGCAGGAGCCAAGCTCAGGTATCTGAGCACAAACAGTGCAGAGACTCAAGGTGGTGTGGGCTCTATATGCAGAAGAATCTATCAAAAGGAATCTAAAGCAGTGTTGGCTACTCTGTCTTGGTTGCAAGTCAGTAGATCAGCAGATTAACTGTAAAACATAAAACTGTAAAAAATACAAAAGGAAAATAGTGAGCCCCTAAACTCCAGATTATGGTGAGACCCGGTCATGTCTACCCAGCACTGGGAAGTTATGCAGCACTGACGCACTGCAGCCACTGTCACCTGTAGAGGGAGCTTGGACAATCTCCTCTTTGCCCTAAAAGCAGACTTCAACCTTTTAAAAAATCAGCAAAGAAGCAAAAAAGAACTCTGACTATATGTAGTTTTTTATGGAGAAAGAGAAGAACAGATTTCAAACTTCGAGGACATTAAAAGCAGATCTTCTCCAAATGAAGGGCCAAAGAGTGATATGAATTGGTTCTCATCTAATAAGGCTCTCTTAGAAGAATTCCAAAAGGATCATAAAAGAGAGTTAAAAGAAAAATAGGGAAAGGAAATGAGAACTTTGTAAGAGAGTTTGGAAAAGGAAACACAGAAATTATCTGAAGAAAATGCCTTACAAAATAGATTTAGTGAAATGGAAAAAAAATAACTACTTACAAAATAGATTTGACAAAATGGAAAAAGGAAACTCCTTGAATAACAGAATTTATGAAATGAAAAAAAAATCCATAGAAAAAAACAACCCATTTAAAAATTCAATTGGCCAAATACAAAAGTAGCCAAAAAAGGTAACTGAAAAAAATTCTATAAAAATTAGAAGTTAATAAATGAACTGAATAAATGAATAAATGAACTTGACTCAACAAGACATCAAGAATCAGTCAAATAAAATCAAAAAAGTGAAAAAAATAGAAGAAAATGTAAAATACATCATTGGAAAAACAACTGACCTGGAAAATAGATCTAGGAGGGGCAGCTAGTTGGTGTGGTGGATAGAGCACCAGCCCTGTAGTCAGGAAGACCTGAGTTCAAATCTGGCCTCAAACACTTAACACTTCTTGGCTGTGTAATCCTGGGCAAGTTACTTAACCCCAATTGCCTCAGCAAAAAGAAAGAAAGAAAGTAGATTTAGGAGAGACAGTCTAAGGATTATTGGACTTCCTAAAAACCGTGATGAAAACAAGAGCCTAATTCTTCAGGAAATCATCAAGGAAAACTGCTCTGATGTCCTGAATCAGAAGGTAAAATAGCCAATGAAAGAATTCACTGACCCCAAATGAAAACTCTGAGGAATATTGTAGGTAAATTTCAGAATTATTGGACCATGGGAAAATATTGCAAGCACCCAGAGAAAAACAATTCAAATATTGAAGAACCATTATCAGGATTACTCAGGACCTAGCAGTTTCTACCTTAGAGGAATGAAGGGCATGGAATCTGATATTCTGAAAGGCAAAGGAACTTGGATTGCAGCCAAGAATCAACTATCCAGCTAAATTGAGCATTATCTTTTAGGGAAGAAGATAGACATTCATTGATACAGGTGAATTTCATTTATTTCTGATAAAAAAGATTAGACTTGAACAAAAAAATTGATTTCCAAAAACAGAACTCAAGAGAAGCATAAAAAAGTAAAAAGGAAAGAGCTCTTGAGAACTATATCTTTGTATTGGTATGCTTAGAGAGTGCAGGTATAATTTAATTTTACTGTGATAATATGAAAAAGAAATTAGAGGCAGAAAGGGGATTATATTGGAAATTGAGTGAAGAAGAAAATGAGGGTAATTACATCTCATGAAAAGGAAAAGATCTATTATAATTGAGGGAAAGAAGGGAGGGGGGGTGAACATTGTGGGAATCTTACTCTCATCAGATTTGGCTCAAAGAGAGAATATTAAAATATTTGGTTTCACAGAGAAACTTGTTTCACCTTATAGGAAAAGGGAAAGAGAAAGGGGAAAGGAAAGGGGGAAGTTAATGGAAGGGAAAACAGAAGCAGTGGGGAAAGGTATAAAAAGGGGGAAGGGTTGTAAAGGGGGAGGGCTATTTGAGGGAAGTGGTGGTCAGAAGCAAAATATTGGAGAGGAGGGAAAAGGGGAAAGAAAAATGAAAAGCATAATTTGGGGTAAATAAGAAGGCAGGAAATACAGAATTAGTTATTTTAACTGTGAATGTGAATGGGATGAACTCTCATAAAATGAAGTGGATAGCAGACTGGATTAAAAGCCAGAATTCTACAATATGTTATTTACAAGAAACATATTTTAAGCAGAGTGATACATACAGATTAAAGGTAAAAGGCTGGAACAGAATCTATCATGCTTCAGGTGATTTAAAAAAAAAAAAAAACAGGGGTAGCAATCCTGATCTCAGATCAAGCAAAAGCAAAAATAAATCTAATTAAAAGAGATAAGAAAGGAAACTACATCTTGCTAAAGGATTCCATAGATAATGAACTAATAGTGATATTAAAACCTTGCTTTCTCAGAACTACATAAATAGAAATACAAAATAAATAAGAAAGAAGTTAAAGAGGTAAATAGAATTTTAGAAAAGTTGGGTATGGCAGATATTTGGAGAAAATTGATTGAAGATAGAAGTACATTTTTTCTTGGTGATTCATGGAACCTATACAAAAATCGACCATATATTAGGGTACAAAGACCTCAAAATCAAATGCAGAAAAGCAGAAATAGTAAATGCATTTTTTTTCAGATCACGATGCAATAAAAGGCCCCAGGAAAATAGACCAAAAATTAATTGGCAACTATATAAACTAATCCTAAAGAATGAAAGAATCATAAACATAATAAATAATTTCATCCAAGAGGATGATAATAATGAGACAACATATGAAAATTTGTGGGATGCAGCCAAAGTTGTTATTAGGGAAAACTTTATATCTCTACATGCTTACTTGCATAAAATAGAGAAAGAATAGACCAGTGAATTAAACTTGCAACTAAAAAAGCTAGAAAAAAGAACAAATTAATAATCCCCAATTAAATACCAAATTTGAAATTCTGAAAATAAAAGGGGAGATTAATAAAATTGAAAGTAAGAAAACTCTTGAATTAATAAGTAAAACTAAGGGTTGGTTTCATGAAAAAATCAACAAAATAGATAAACCCTTAGTTAATTTGATTAAAAAAAGCAAAGAAGAAAATCAAATTGTTAGTCTCAAAAATGAAAAGGGAGAACTTTCCACCAAGGAAGAACAAATTAGAGGAATAATTAAGTTATTTTATCAAACTATATATCAATAAACATGATAATCTAAATGAAATAAAGGAATACTTAAAAATATATAGATTGCCCAGATTAACA
Source organism: Myrmecobius fasciatus (assembly GCA_023553655.1). Lineage (NCBI taxonomy): Eukaryota > Metazoa > Chordata > Mammalia > Dasyuromorphia > Myrmecobiidae > Myrmecobius > Myrmecobius fasciatus. Next base: position 350,926 of record JAJPUD010001235.1, read on the forward strand.
GAAAAGGAAATAAATTATTAAATAGTCCAATTTTAGAAAAGGAAATTGAATAAGCTATTAATCAACTCCTTAAGAAAATCTCCAGAGTCAGATGGATTGACATGTGAATTCTACCAAACATTTAAAGAACAACTAATTCCAATACTATGCAAAGTATTTGAAAAAATAGGGAAAGAAGGAATCCTACCAAATTCATTTTGTGACACAGATATAGTGCTGATCCCAAAATAAGGCAGGGTGAAAACAGAGAAAGAAAAATATAGAAAAATTTCACTAATGAATATTCATGCAAAAATCTTAAATAAATATTAGCGAAGATATTACAGAAAGTTATACCCAGAATAATACATCATGATCACATAGGATTTATACCAGGAATGCAGGGCTGGTTCAATATTAGGAAAACTATTAGCATAATTAATTATATCAATACCCAAACTAACAAAAATCATATGATTATGTCAATAGATGCAAAAAAAGCATTTGATAAAATCCAACTCCCATTCCTATTAAAAACACTAGAGAGTGTAGGAATAAATGGAGATTTCCTTAAAATGATCAATAACATTCATTTAAAGCCATCAGCAAGGATCATATGTAATAGGCACAAACTAGAATCATTTCTAATAAAATCAAGGTGAAACAAGGTGTCCACTATCACCATTACTATTCAATATTGTATTAGAAATGCTAGTTTTGACAATAAAAAAAGAAAAAGCAATAAAAGGAATTAGAGTAGATAATGAGCAAACCAAATTATCACTCTTTGCAGATGATATAATATCCTTAGAGAACCCTAGAGAATCAACTACAAAACAACTAGAAACAATTCATAACTTTAGCAAAGTTTCAGGATACAAAATAAATACCCATAAATAATTAGCATTTTTGCACATTACTAGGAACTCCAGAAGGAAGAGATACAAAGAGAAAATCCATTTAAAATAACTGTCTATAATATAAACTCTTGGGAAGTCTATCTGCCAAGGCAAAGTTAGGAACTATATGAACACAATTACCAAACACTTTCCACACAAATCAAGTCAGATCTAATCAATTGAGAAAATGTCAAGTAAGTGCCTTGAATAGCAGCCCTTTTTGTAGTGGCAAGAAACTGGAAATTGAGCAGATGCCCATCAATTGGAGAATGGTTGAATAAGTTATTCCTTATGAATGCTACGGAATATTATTTTTCCATAAGAAATGATCAGCAGGATGATTTTAGAGGAGCCTGGAGAGACTTACATGAACTGATGCTGAGTGAAATGAGCAGAACCAGGAGATCATTATACATGGCAACAACAAGACTATATGATGATCAATTCTGATGGACATGGCTCTCTTCAACAACGAGGTGATTAAAGCCAGTTCCAATGATCTTGTGATGATGAGAACCATCTATACCCAGAGAGAGGACTGGGAACTGAGGGTGGTCCACAATAAAACATTTTCACTTTTTTTGTTGTTTGTTTGAATTTGATTTTCTTTCTCATTTTTTTTCCTTTTTGATCTGATTTTTCTTGTGCAGCAAGATAATTGTATAAATATGTATGCCTATATTGGATTTACATATATTTTTACCATATTTAACATATATTGGATTACTTGGCATCTAGAGATGGGGTATATGGAAGGAGGGGGTAAATTGGAACACAAAGTTTTACAAGGATCATTATTGAAAAATTATCCTTGCATATGTTTTAAAAATAAAAATCTTCAGTAAAGAAATAAAATATGTTTATCAATGTACAAATTGTACATTGAAAAATTTTAATTTGATTTTGTGAGATTCTAGTTATAAATTGATAGGACCCATAGGCTACTCACTGTGTTTCTACAGGAGCTAATAAAGCTCTCATACTTCCCAGTCTGAGAAGGACCTAAGAGTTCCTTCTAAAGGCATTCTAGCTTAGAAACATTATTTAGTTAATAAAATACTCTCCAAAGCATTTCAAAAGTCCTTCCAGCACTAGAATCAATTTAGTCTTACTGACCTTTCAGATTACTAGAATCAGGCAAGATGTTTGCTTTTCCCACCACCCCTTCCTGAGACTAGATGAACCCTCTGTGGGAAATATAGAAGAGTCTGTTGGGTACACTATTATTGTGGACCTGAGCACCTTAAGAATTTGAGAAAGATTGTATGAGTTTACAGATTTGCACCACTATTTTGGCCATAATTATTGCACAATCACAGCTGACAAACCACTAGAACTAAAACAAATTCAAAATTTTATATTCTGTTTTTTTATTGCATAAATGCCTGCCCTAATTTCTTTTAGTTCATAAGAACATGAAAGGCTGTATTTCATGAAGATAATACTTATAGACATGTGTTTTAAGTTTGATTCATTAAGTATCCTTGTGTAGTGGACAGCAGTGATTTATCTAAAATGGGAAAAATAGTGTTTTGCATTAATTACATGCTATAGTGCATTTCAAAAAGCAGATATTTAATAAATGACAAATGATGCTTTATTTTCTTAGTCCTTACAATATAGGACTTGGGTTGTAAGTTTTAAAAATAAAATAAAGTATATGTTAAATATGCAAATTTGTCAAAAGTAATACATATTAGAGGAGAAATGGAGAGTAAAAAAAACTGACATCTTTAAGAAACCTAAAGATGAATATTGATCAAGATTATACCATTGCACAAACAATTGCTGCTCTAATAAAGTAAGTCTTGCTTGAGACAAGAAAATTAACAGGTACAAATTTTCTGGCCTGATCTGACAAACACAGCTCTAGGGAATCACAATCTCACTGCAGTTTCACTAGAGGCTTTTGTAGACACAGCATAAACTTCTACTCCCATGAATTAAATTTGACTTCTTGCCCAGATTTCTTGCTTTCTCGTTTTTATCATTAAATGCTAATGGGAGACACTGCATTCTAGCTGATAACATTTAATGATTAATTGACAGAGGTCAAAATAAGTATGTGCTGATAATTCATGGAAATTACATACTGGTAAAAATAAAAGGGTGGCACTAGAACAGTGAAGTCAGATTGTTTTGGATGACAAGTTTCAGGTGAGTAGCATGAAACTTAGAATTATAATGTGAGAGACCCGTGGCATCCTATAGGAAAAACCAATAGAAATATGATGATAATGATCACTGTAAACTGACAGCATTATTATTCATCACTGTACTGGATCTGTTACCCCTCTAAGAATCTTTTTGAATACTGCATATGTTACTTTGTATCCAGTTGTCTTTGAGTTGAGTATTCAAAGAAAATAGGTGTGAAGCAGAATACATTTTCTGCTATAATAACAAAGACATACTGAAAAGACTTCTTGTTCCTAGCAGTTTCTAATCGTTCCAAATTTGATTTCAATAGTAGAATTGATATTTATATATTGATTATGTTTTAACTGAATTATCTTATTTCATCTACACAACTCACCTATAAAGATATGAAGAATTGTCAGAGATATTATTTTGCTTGGTCATAAAAGGCAGAATGAGAAGCATCAGTGGACGTTGCAAAAAGGAAACATTGGGGCTGTAATGCAAGAAAAAAGTTCTTAAGATTTCTGACCATCCAAAAGTATAATGAGTTACCTTGGGAAGCAGTGAAAAGTGGAGGAATGTTTATTTGGTATATTATTGTATTGCTTCTTTGGGTGGTATGAGCTAGAAGATGGCATTCTTACTTTCACAATTATAGGCAGTTCAGTCTTCCCCATCTTATATATGGATAAGCTAATATATTTATTCAGAATTATATAGCTAGAAAATGCCATTGCTTACATTCAAGCCTTTTTATTATAAATAGATTCTCTTTTCTCTAGGACCCAGTCACCTTCCATACAGCAGCTAAAAATCATGTAGAAAGAGATGAGTCTGTCGGATTTAAAATATCTTAAAAAATGCACCCCTCTCCACAATTGAAATCTATTGAATACAATTCATCTTTAAAAACTAAAAGGCTGAATTAACCTTGAAAAGATCCAGACCTCTAATTCTTACTTTGGAGAAAGAAGTTGGGACTAAATCTTGTTTCTTCTCAAAACCAAATAAAACGTAGATTAGGAGAAAGAATATTATCTCCCTATTTAATATACTGTCTTACCACCACTCATAGAAGGAAAGATAACAAAGAGAAAACGGCTAAATTCTGCTTTAGTAAAGATTTTTTAGGTATAGGGAAACAAAGTTAAGAGAAAACCAATTAATGATTAGGGTATAGTATCTGTCAATACTATTGCTACCTAAATGAATGAAGCACAGCACTGTTCTCAATGATTTGCTCATATTTCTTCATTTGATTCTCACAACAATCCTGTGAGGTAGGTGGTATCATTACCACATTTTACAGTTGAGGAAACTGAGGCAAGCAGAGATTAAGTGATTTGTACAAGTTCAACAAGCTAGTAAATATTTGAAGCTAGATTTGAATTCTCTGGTATCCTCAACTCCGACACTAGAATTCTATCCACTATGCCATCCATGCCTGGACATAAAAGTGAAAAAGAAGGGGTTAGGTGGCACAATAGATTGAATGCTGGACCTCGAGTCATGAAGACCTAAATTCAATCTGATGCTAGCCAAGTCATTTCACTTCTCCTACCCTCAGTTTTTCCATTTGTAGAAAGGCATAATAATGGTACCTCTCTCCCAGGATTGTTGTGAAGATAAATTGAGATAATTTTTAAGGCACTTTGCAAATTTTAAAGCATTCTATAAATGCTAGCTTTTATTATTATTGTTATTTTTTGTTGTAATGCTCTGTGGGAGACAGCAAACATTGCTTTTACGATTAATAATCTAATGATCATCTTTTGGGGCTGTGAATTGATAAACCAAAAAGTGATCAATTATTCCCTACTTTTTTGCAAGTAAGGAAAAATATGGCAATAAGAAAATGTAGGGATTTGTTCTGGACCAGAAGTTTTTTGCTCAGAGTTGTCAAGATACTAAACAATCGTTATTAGAAGAGCAATAGATTGTTAATATCAGATTGGGGAATAGATTTACTTATTTTGTAATATTACAAAATATTATAAGAAATCAGAACCACTGAATAGAACCAAGTTTTTCACAGATGATTATAGCACAATCTTGCTGTTACTGTGTACAATGTATTTCTAGTTTTGCTTCTTTCACTTAGCCTCAGTTCCAGGCCTTCCTAAAATCAGCTTGTTCATCTTTTTTTAATAGAACAAGAATATCCAACTACCCTCATATACCACCATTTATTCAGCCATTCCCCAACTGATGAGCATCTACTCATTTTTTCAATTCTTTGCTAAATAGCTGTTACAAACATTTTTGGACATATAGTTCCTTTTCCCTCCTTTATGATTTTCTTGGTTTACATACCCATTAGTGTCATTGCTGGGTCAATGGGCATGCACAGTTTTCTTTGGATATAGTTCCAAAATTAAAGCAAATATTCTAAGGACTGCTAATAGACAATGGTTTGTTTTAATGATTTGAGTGATTATAATGATTTTTTTAAAAGCTATATTTTGTTTTTGTTCCCTCTCCGAAAATGAAGAAAGACCGAGCTAATGAAATGATAGAGAAGGTATGCTCCATTCCACATTTAAAGAAAAAAAAACATGTGAAATGCATTATTTTCAAGTCTTCTCTGGGATCAAGATTGGTCATAGAGTGGGGCAAAGCCAAGATGAAGCTTTGCCTGAGCTCTTCCTAGCTTTCCTCAGATGAACACCAGAACAAATCTCTGAATAGGTTTTGGACTGTCAGAACCCACAAATATTTGGACTGCAACAAATTTGCAGTAGAAGATATTTTGGAAGAAATTCAGGACAGGTCTGTCTCAATTCAGCAGCATAGAAAATAGCTTATCAAAGGCACAAGGCAGGGATCTAGGTTGGAGAGGCCTTCATTCCCATGTAGAATCTACTGGGAGGTTCTTAGCCAAAATAGAGCAGTGTTTGTTACTCTGTACAGGTTCAGAAGCCAGTGCATCAGCAGAAAGGGTGTGAAACTTTCAATACAACTAAAGAAGGCTAATAGTGAGTCTCTGTACCACAGCATAATGTAGGGCTTGGCCATACCCACATAACATGGGAAGGAAACCTGTAGTACCTGACCCAAGGCAGCCTGAAACCTCTATTGTCTGTAGAGCAAGCTTGGGACAATCTATCCTTTGCCTTAAGAGCAGACCTCAACCTTTTAAAAAGAGCAAAAATAAAATAAAATAAAGTAAAAGCAAAAAGATCTCTGATCATAGATACCTATTATGGAGACAGGAAGAACAGACCTCAAACCCTGAAGACACTAAAGGCAAAATGTCTCCCAATGAAGTCTCAAAGGATGATATGAGTTGGTCTTCAACTCAAAAGATTCTCTTGGAGGAGTTCAAAAAGGATCTTAAAAGAGGAAGAAGAAAAATGGAAGCTTTTGCAGGAGAGTTTGGAAAATAAAACACAAAAATTATCTGAAGAAAACTCCTTTTAAAATAGATTTGATGAAAAGGAAAAAGAAAATGACTCCTTGAAAAATGCAATTGGCAAATGGAAAAAGAGAATAACCTCCTAAAAATGGAATTGGTGAAATGGGGGGGTCCAATGAACAAAACAACTCATTTAAAAGTTCAACTGGCCAAATTCAAAAGGAGGTAAAAAAGCTGAAGAAAATAATTCACTAAGAATTGAAAAAAATGGAAGTAAATGACTCAATAAGACATCAAGAATCAGTCAAACAAAACCAGAAAATGAAAAAATAGAGGAAAATATAAAATACCTCAGTGGAGAAACAATTGATATCAAAAATAGAACCATGAAAGAAAAATCTAAGAATTATTGGACTACTAGAAAACCATGCTGAAAAAAAAAGGCTAAACAACATCATTCAAGAAATCATTAAGGAGAAAAAGAAATAGAACAAGTCATTAATCAACTCCCTAAGAAAAAATCCCCAGGACCAGATGGATTTACATGTGAATTCTACCAAACATTTAAAAAACAGTTAACTCCAATATTATATAAACTATTCGAAAAAATAGGGAATGAAGGACTCCTACCAAACTCTTTTTATGATACAGACATGGTACTGAAACCTAAACCAGGTAAAACAAAAACAGAGAAAGAAAATTATAGACCAATCTCCTTAATGAATATTGATGCAAAAATCTTAAATAAAATATTAGCAAAGAGATTACAGAAAATCATTCCTAGAATAATACACCATGACCAAGTAGGATTTATACCAGGAATGCAGGGATGGTTCAATATTAGGAAAACTATTAACATAATTGACTATATTAATAACCAAACTTACAAAAACCATATGATAATCTCAATAGATGCAGAAAAAGTATTTGATAAAATCCAACATCCATTCCTATTAAAAACATTAGAGAGTATAGGAATTAATGGACTTTTCCTTAAAATAGTTGGTAGCATCTATTTAAAACCATCAGCTAGCATCATATGTAATGGTGATAAACTGGAACCATTCCCAATAAGATCAGGGGTGAAACAAGGTTGCCCACTATCACCATTACTGTTCAATATTGTATTAGAAATGCTAGCCTTGGCAATAAGACAAGAAAAAGAGATTAAAGGAATTAGAGTAGGTCATGAGGAAACCAAATTATCACTCTTTGCAGATGATATGATGGTCTACTTAGAGAACCCTAGAGAATCAACTAAAAAACTATTAGAATTAATCTACAACTTTAGCAAAGTTGCAGGATACAAAATAAATCCACACAAATCATCAGCATTTTTATACATCACCAACAAAATGCAACAGCAAGAGATACAAAGAGAAATTCCATTCAAAATAACTATTGATAGTATAAAATATTTCGGAATATATCTGCCAAGGGAAAGTCAGGATCTATATGAGCAAAACTACAAAATACTCTCCACACAAATAAAGTCAGATCTAAACAATTGGAAAAACATCAAGTGCTTTTGGATAGGTCAAGCGAATATAATAAAGATGGCAATACTACCTAAACTAATCCATCTATTTACTGCTATACCAATCAAACTCCCAAGAGATTATTTAACTGAACTAGAAAAAATAACAACAAATTTCATCTGGAAAAACAAAAGGTCAAGAATTTCAAGGGAATTAATGAAAAAAATGCAAATGAGGGTGGCCTAGCTGCACCAGATCTAAAACTATATTATAAAGCAGTGGTCACCAAAACCATTTGGTACTGGATAAGAAATAGAGTAGTGGATCAGTGGAATAGGTTAGGTTCACAGGACAAAATACTCAATGACAATTGTAATCTAGTGTTTGATAAACCCAAAGACCCCAGTTTTTGGGATAAAAACTCACTATTTGACAAAAACTGCTGGGATAATTGGAAACTAGTCTGGAAGAAATTAGGCATTGACCCACACCTAACACCATATACCAAGATAAGGTTAAAATGGATTCATGATCTAGACACAAAGAATGATATTATAAACAAATTAGAAGAACGTAGGATGGTTTACCTCTCAGATCTGTGGAGGAGGAAGGAATTTGCAACCAAAAAAGAACTAGAGATCATCATTAATCACAAAATAGATAAGTTTGACTATATCAAGTTAAAAAGGTTTTGTACAAACAAAATGAATGCAGACAAGATTAGAAGGGTAGCAGTAAACTGGGAAAATATTTTTACATCCAAAGGTTCTGATAAAGGCCTCATTTCTAAAATATATCGAGAATTGACTCAAATATATAAGAATTCAAGCCATTCTCCAATTGACAAATGGTCAAAAGATATGAACAGACAATTTTCAGACGAAGAAATTGAAACTATTTCTGGTCACATGAAAAGGTGCTCCAAGTCACTCTTGATCAGAGAAATGCAAATTAAGACAACTCTGAGATACCACTACACACCTGTCAGATTGGCTAAAATGACAGGAAATGATAATGATAACTGTTGGAGGAGATGTGGGAAAACTGGGACACTGATACATTGTTGGTGGAACTGTGAACGGATCCAACCATTCTGGAGAGCAATTTGGAGCTATGCTCAAAAAGTTATCAAACTGTGTATACCCTTTGACCCAGCAGTGTTTCTACTGGGCCTATATCCCAAAGAGATTTAAAGGAGGGAAAGGGACCCACATGTGCAAAAATGTTTGTGGCAGCCCTTTTTGTAGTGGCAAGAAACTGGAAATTGAAAAGATGTCCATCAATTGGAGAATGGCTGAATAAATTAAGGTATATGAATATTATGGAATATTATTGTTCTGTAAGAAATGACCAACGGGAGGATTTCAGAGAGGATTGGAGAGACTTGCATGAACTGATGCTGAGTGAAATCAGCAGAACCAGGGAACATTATACACAGCAACAAGACTATACGATGATCAATTTTGATGGACATGGTTCTCTTCAACAATGATGTTATTCAAACCAGTTGTTCTGCGATGAAGATAGTCATATACATCCAGAGAGAGGCCTGTGGGAACTGAGAATAAACCACAACACAGCATTTTACTGCTTTCTGTGAATATTTCCATGCATTTTGTTTTCCTTCTTAGGTTGTTTTTTTTCTTCTTCTCTTTCTAGATCTGATGTTTCTTGTGCAGTAAGATAACTGTATAGATATGTATACATGTATTGTATTTGTCATATTATTTATCCTATCTAGCATGTATTAGATTACCTGTCATTTAGGGGTGGAGGGTGGGGGGAAGGAAAGGAAAAGCTTGGGAAAAAAAAAGTTTTTTTGCAAAGGTCAATGTTGAAAGGTCACTCATATGTTTTGTAAATAAAAAGCTTTATAAAAAAAGAAATCATTAAGGAAAACTGCATTGATGTTCTAGAACCAAAGGGTAAAAGAGTCATTGAAAGAATTCACCAATCAACTCCCTAGACCCCAAAATGAAAATTCCAAAGAATTATAAGATCAAGGAAGGCAGATAATTGTCACAGTGGATATAGCACCAGCCCTGAAGTCAGGAGGACCTGAGTTCAAATATGGTCTCAGATATTTAATACTTTGTAGTTGTGTGATCTTGGGCAAGTCACTTAACCCTAATTGCCTCAGCAAAAAAAAATCAAGGAGAGAATGCTACAAGCAGCTAAAAAGAAACAATTCACATATCAAGGAGCCATAATCAGGATTACCCAGGATTTAGCAGTTTCCACTTTAAAGAATGGAAGGTCCTGGATATGATATTCCAGAGGGCAAATGAGCTTAGACTGCAGATAAGAATCAAGTACCTTGCAAAATTAAGTATCACCTTTCAGGGAAAAAGATGGGCATTCAATGAAATAAGGGAATTGCATTTATTTTTGATTCAAAAAACAGCTGAACAGAAAATTTGATCTTCAAATACAGAATGCAAAAGAAGCATAAAAAGGTTAAAAAGGGAAGAAAATAAAACTATACTTTTTAAAGGTTAAAAAGTTTACATCTCTATGTGAGAAGATGATATGTTTAACTCTTGATAACTGTATCTTTGTTAGGGGTATACTTATTTGACTTTACTGTGACAATATAAAAAAAACAAAAGTTGGGGTAGAAAAGGGATTGTATTGGAAAAAGATGAAAGGAGAGGTAAAATGCAGTAAATTACATCACATGAAGAGGCAAAAAAGACCTATTATAATTGAGGGAATGAAGGGATGGGGAATGGATACTGTGTGAATCTTATTGGATTTGGCTCAAAGAGAGAATATCAGGCATATTTAGTTTGAAAGAGGAGCTTGTCTCACTCAGCTAATTGAAGGGAAAATAAAAGTAGAAGGGGAAAGGGATAAGAAAGGAGAAAGGGGCTGACTGATAAAAGGAAGTGGTTGTCAGAAGCAAAACACTGGGGAGGAAGGAAAGGGGGAAAGGACAAAATATAACTTGGGTATAAGAAGATGGTGGGAAATACAGCATTAGTAATTTTAATTGTGAATGTGAATGGACTGAACATTCCCATAAAACAGAAGCAGATAGCAATTGGATTAAAAGCCAGAATGCTGCAATATGTTGTTTACAAGAAAAACATAGAAAACAGAATAATGTGTACAGAGTAAAGGTAAAGGACTGGAACAAAATCTATTATGCTTCATCTGAAATAAAAAAAAATAAAAAATAAAAAAGCAGGGGTGGCAATCCTTATCTCAGATAAAACAAAAGCTAAAATAGATCTAATTAAAAGAGAGAAGGAAGGAAACTACATTTTGGTAGTACTATCTATGGTACCAAAGGTACCATTGATAATAAAGCAATATCAATACTAAACATTTATGCACCAATTAGTATAGCATCCAGATTCCTAGAGGAGAAGTTAAGAGAGATGCAAGAAATAGCAAAACTATACTAAAAGGGGATCTCAATCTTGTTCCAAAAGAACTAAATAAATCAAACCACAAAATAAATAAGAAGTTAAGGAGGTAAATAGGATTTTAGAAAAATTAGGTATAATAGAACTTTGGAGAAAATTGAATGGGGACAGAATGGAATATACTTTTTTTTTCTTGGCAGCACATGGAACTTACACAAAAACTGACCATGTTTTAGAGTATTAAAACCTCAAAATCAAATTCAGAAAGACAGAAATACCAAATTCATCTTTTTCCAGATCCTGATGCAATATAAATTACATATAATAAAAGACCAGAGAAAATTAGACCAAAAATTAATTTGAAACTAAATAATCCAATCCTAAAGAATTAGTGGGTGAAACAAAAATCATTTGGTACTGGCTAAAAAATGTTGTTGTTCAGTGGAATATTTTAGATTCACAAGATGCAATAGTCAATACTTATAGTAATCTAGTGTTTGGTAAGGCCAAAGACCCCAGCTTTGGGGATAAGAAGTCACTATTTGACAAAAATTACTGGAAAAATGGAAAAATAGTATGGCAGAAACTAGGAACACCAGCACCCTTCCAAGATAAGGTCTAAATGGGTTCATGATTTAAACATAGAGTGATATTATAAACAAATTAGAAAAAACAAAAGAGAGTCTACCCCTCAGATCTGTGGAAAAGGAAGGAATTCATGGCCAAAGAAGAACTAGAGTACATTATAAAATGCAAAATTGATGATTTTGATCATACTAAGGTAAAAAAAAAAAAGTTTTTGTACAAACAAAACCAATGCAGCCCAGATTAGAAAAAAAAAACATAGAAAATTGGGGAATTTTTTTTTTATATCCAAGGGTTTTGATAAAGCCCTCATTTTTAAACATAGAGAACTGACACATATTTATATGAATTCCAGCCACTCTCTAATTGATAAATGGGCAAAAGATATAAACAGACAAATTTCAGGTGAAGAAATTAAAACCATTTCTAGTTACATGAAAAAATGCTCAAAATCACTACTGATCAAAGAAATGCAAATTAAGACAATTCTGAGGCACCATTACACACCTCTCAGATGACGAAGGTGACAGGAAAAGATAATGATAAATTTTGGAGGGGATGTGGGAAAACTGGGACACTAATACATTGTGGGTAGAGTTATGATCTGATCCAACCATTCTGTAGAGCAATATGGAACTATGCCCAAAGGTCTATCCAATTCTGCATTTGTTCAAGCAGCATCTCTACTGGACCTGTATCCCAAAGAGATAATACAAAGGGAAAAGGACCCACATATGCAAAAATGTTTGTAGCAACCTTTTTTGTAGTAGCAAGGAACTGGAAACTGAGTGGATGCCCATCAGTTGGAGAATGGTTGAATATGTTATGGTATATGAATGTTATGGAATACGAATCACAACACAATATTCACCTTTTTTGTTTTTGTTTTTTTTTTTACCTTTTTGATCTGAATTTTCTTGTGCCGTATAATAATTGTGGAAATATGTATAAAAGAGTTGCCCATGTTTAGCATACATTAGATTACTTGCTGTGTAAGGTCGGGAATGGGGGAAGAACAATTTGGAACACAAGGTTTTTGCAAAATGAATGTTGAAAACTCAGCATACATTTTGAAAATTAAAAGCTAAATTAAATAAAATGCCTTATGCTAATAAAAAGGCTAGTCTGCTATAAAATCTTCTTTAACAATGTTAACAATGCAGAAAACATTGGCATATAGTAAACATTTAACAAATGCTCGTTTACTAAGTGCCTTAAATTAAGAAAGACTGCTGTCCTCTAATTAGACTGGATTCTTGTGGTTTACTTTACCTAAAAATACCAGAAACTAAAATAGTTTTCTTTTTGTGTTCATTTCCCTGATATCACTAAGACTACCAGTAACTTGCATATGCTATAATGCAGAAGTAGTAATGTTATAACTTTCCATGGTAAACATCTAAAATAAATATTTCCATAACTTTAGAAGTTTCCTAAACATGCAGATAAGACTCTAACCACTCCAAATAATTATAATGAGATTTTAGATCCTTAGAAATACATAAATTACAAATAAAATTGTAATGTATTTACAGTCAGAAGTCAAGTCCTTCCTCATGTTTCAGAAATTTTATATCAACCTTTCATATTTCAGATTTTTTATATCAACCTTTAGGGCTCAGCCCAGATGTCACTTTTTTTTTCCTGTGAGGCCTTCTCTGATCCAATTAGCTTTATTCCTCCTAAATTCTCCCAATGAGCTTAGTGTAGAATTGTCCTTTGCACATAGTATATGTTTACCTTGATTTCTGCTTATCTGTGAACTGGCCTAGCCCCTGTGTAAATCATGAACTCCTCTTGGGTATTTACTGGAATATTTTTTTTTCTTATGTACCTCTCCCCTGGGATAAAGCACATATTAGAAATTTAATGGATGTTTTTAGAATTACAATGAAATCTTTGTAGATTATAATTGGAAAATTTTCTTTCTTCCTAACTATAGGTACTTTTTAACAGATAGCTTGTGATTGTAAACAACAATAACAGCAACAGAAATAACAAAACACATGGGCACTGACTGGTAGGAAAAAATCAAAAAACACATTTTAAAATAATCAAAATCTTAATTATTCTTTGAAAAATACTGAAAATGAATGTCTAGGCTTTCTTTCTTTGTAATTAAAAAGACATGAAAAAACAAAAGACTTTTGCAGGCATATAAATGACTTATCAGAATTTGAATTCATGTGGTTAAATCCATCATTTCCCATGCTTCACTACTGTATACTTTTCTAAGAAATGCCAAGACATATTTTAAAACCAACTGACAAAAAATTCTGATTTCTCAGTCTGACAAGAAAATTGACTTGCTAGTTAATCTCAATTACAAAAAATAACATTGGATTTGCCCTTATCACTCAGCATCATTACATTTTTTTTTCACTGTCAGTGATTGGAACCAGCCAAGTACATTCAATGCATAAAGTGATAGGAAGAGATGGGTTTTGCTAAACAGAGTATTGATTTTAATGGGACAGATTCATCAGTGAATCACCAGAAAATCTGTTGCCAGGAGAAAAACCATCATCCTGAGAGATTCAGAGGTGTTGCTCACTTACAGAAATATAAGACACCTCTTTAATGACTCTTATCAAGCAGAAATTATTTAGTATCTTTCTGGATCTTTGGTGTATCAGTCATAGTTTTTTTTTCATTATTATGAATCCTACATGAAGGAAGTTTTTGAGTGCATGAAAAGCAGGTGCTAATCATCCTGAGTACTCCTTCTATCATACTTTTAGATATTTGCTTTAAAAAAGGTATCTCCATTCCCATACTTTGCAGAAATTAGCAAAATAAACTTGGAGTTATTATGGAATCCCATTTCTCCCCTGTGTCAGCCCTTCAGGAGGAACATATAATTAGTGATCTGCAGGTGTACATAGCACCTAGCAGACTGGTTTTGCTAATTAAACACTGATGATGAAATTAGTTTGCAGATTACTAGAAGATATTTCTTTTTACAGTTCAATGGAGCTGAGGATTTTTCTTTCTTTCTTGGTTTCTCTTTTAAATTTTCAGCCCTCAGTTATCCTTTTTGCTTTTGTTAATATAAGCTTGACTAAATGTACTGTCACTTTTGAATTTGCTCGTAAAATATTTCTAGAGGTTTCCTAGGCCTCCCTTCTTCCTACTTCAAGCTACTAAGATCTAAAAGCAAATTTAAACTTTTGAGATATTCTGTATTGGAGAAGCAGGATGAGGGCATGATTGTTAAAGCAGTGGTTGTGATCACTATTTTCTACATAAGGCCATGGCTCATAGATATTAGTATACATGAGGAGACTGTGATTTGGGTAGTGGCTACAATTTTTAATATCTTTGTCTTTCGCAGACTAATTGCTGTTTCAAGACATTTGCCATGTTGAACGTTAGGAGACCAAAGACAAAATTTTTATCACTGCTCACATCTCTCCACTGTTCCCTTCTGCACAGGTCAGAACTCACTTTTCTAACAGTCTGGCTAACAATGGAAATGGTAGGGAAATAGGTGGGGTAACATATATATATGTGTATATATATTTATATATACACACACACATATATGTATGTGTTTAATATTGTGACCATAGCCATAGTGAATTAATTGTGAATCTTAAAAAAAATAACCTCAAGATAAGTACATTTATTTCTCCATGTATAAATCTGGAGATTCTACTCTATCCCTTCAAATCAGCTATTTTCCTGACTTCCTTATATTCTCTCATCCTGACTTAAACCTGTTCTCAAAAATAGAAATGATATTGTGGAAATAATCAGCATATGAGACAGAGAAAGGGAGAAAATAATCTCTAAATGATCTCTAGAATACCTTTAATTAAAAAAAATGCTAGATGTCACTCTGCTAACACTCTTAGAGATCCTCTTATAAACCTGTAACTTAAGCATTTCTTTGTATCCTCAGAATTTGGCACAGGGTCTGGCATTTCTTAGGCATTTAGTAAATGCTAGTTGACTGACTTCAAAATCTGCCTCTGTCAATTATTTTATGAAACTTACTTGATCTCCTTCTTTGAGCTCCCACACCTATAGGATTTTAGAGTAACAGCTTATCTTGACTTCTCTTATAGACTGTAAGCTTCATGAAGGGAGGATTTCTGTCAAATTCTTCTTTTCATCTCCTACAGTGCCTTACACATCATAGGGATATAGCAATGCTTTTTAAAAAATTCAAATAAAGTGGAGAAGTAAACCCACAGTTTGTGAATTGCCATAATATTTGGAATCTATTAAAGACTTTGGTCTTTTCCTAAGAAATCAGCTGTTTCCAATTAATATTCAGGAGATGAATTAATTATCTAGAAAATTCTTCTGAGGGAAACAAAATTCTCACAGTAACTAGAGGTACTTCTCATCTCTTTACTGATATTAAAGAATCAGCAATTTGAAAAAAAAACATTTTAAATTATCTTGCATTAAGACAGGAACAAATTTCCCATCAAAATTATTGTCTACTACTCACAAGTAATTTTTTACTAAAATTAATCTTTCCAAAATAAACTGTTCATGTATATTATTTATTTTTCTGAGATTGCCAAGGGTCATTAACCAGGCCTATCCAATTCTGTAATAAGTTACTGTCATAATAATTAGAATCTCTATGTCTAGAAACACAGCTTTTTTTTTTAGTAGACAAGTTTCTAGATCATAAGCAATGTAGTACCATCAAAAGAATGCAGGGAAACAGAAATAGAAATAGAAAACTTGGTGACAAATTCCATTTTTGGCTATTATTACCTGTGTGATGTTGAGGAAAGTCACTTTGCCTCTAGAATCATGACTCTATGTGAAATCTTATAATTGAATGTGGGGATTATAAAATTATGATTTTATCATCAAATGTTTGATTTGTATACCTATTTTTATACCTTTGCACCAGAAAGTCAAATAAAAATAGGTGAAAAGGGGAGGCAAGTGGAAAAAAGATTAAGAAGTCCTGCCTAGACCTTAGTTTCTGCATATGCAAAATGAAGGAGTTAGGGTTAGTTGTCCTTTAAAGTCTATAAACTATGGATTCCCCAATTTTCAAAGTAAGGATATGCATGTATAATGAAAGTCTCTAAGTCAATGAGACTCTTTTAATTTAAAGTTCTCATAAGTAAAAAGAAGGTAATGATAACTATACTATCTTCCACATGGGGTTGTTGTGATTAAATAACTTTTGAAAGCTTAACATATGATTATTAGGGCATGTGTCGATAATTTTCACATATATGGATATGGATAGAGAACTTCCAAATGCACAGAGAAAATAATTTCCATGTGTGTACAAATGTATAGAAATATAGGAAAACATAATTAATAAGAAGCTGCAATATTTTATGTCACTTCCTAGAGAGTTTGGAAAGAAACCAGTGAAGAATACATTGCTTCTGGCCAGATAGTCCTGGTAGTTGTTTTTCTATAGCAAGATAAATTGAAATGCTATATGTGTTTCTAGAATTTATTTTCCACACCTCAAGAATTTCTATAGGCAGTCACTGAAATGAGAAATACTGTTGAGAAATGAGTGTACTCAGCAATAAAAGACATAGAAGTGGAAGTAGAAAGGAGAATTGTACTAATAGAAAGCATGCATACATCATCATGTAGACAAAATTTGACAATTTCATCTGGCAAGTTTTAAGTGGAAAGGCTAATCCTGCTTACTTTTTATATTACTATATAATGATTCCACATACAGTTTTATCATTGTTGTGATTCTCACTTGCCATCAGAGAAGAGGGCCTTCAAATATTTACTACAGTTTAGCCCTATACTAAACATTCAAATTTGCATGATTTACTATTTTACAATTATTAGATTCCCTTGTCTTATATCTCAAATAAAAGTTTGTTTAAATGGAAATATACAAATCTATGTCAGTATTTTGTTTCTTTGATAATTTACATATGGAGGAAATCTTGGTAGTTTTCTTCTAAGATATCACCCTTAAAATATCTTATTCAATTATGCCTAATGTGCTTTTATTGACATAGCTGCTTGGTTATCTTTTGTTCTCAAAAAGGACCAAAATGGCATCACCATATTAGAGTCAAGTTACAGTATATCTGACTGTGGCTGATCAGACCAATATGAACTCAGAATGCTCTGTATAGGTCAGGCACAAATAATTTATATGAATATTTGGGGTATATTCTCTAACTTTGTACATTTCACATTTCTTCTGAGCTACTTTAATTCTGTTTTGTTCATAGAGTACAGCACCATTTCTGATGAGGGTATGCATTGCTGGGTGATCCTGTGCCAGAATCTCCTGTGTCATGCAGACAATTCTAAAGTTTTTAACAGAGTCCTTGAGAGTGTCTTTGTATCACTTTTTCTGAACACTGTAAATGTTTGACCTTTGTGTGTTCTCAATAAAATAGTATTTTTGACAAGCATGCATGACATTTGAACAATGTTGCCAGTCCAATGGAGTTATATTCTCTGCAGTGAAGTTTAAATGCTTGGCAGTTTAGTTCACAAAAGAACCTCAGTGTCTGTTAGATAAGGATAACAACATGGAGCTTTAACATAACTAACCATGCATGAAGAAGAAAGTGGATAAAGAATCCATGTATTTTTAACACCCAAATTACCTTAGTGATTCTAGATGGCTGTGCCAGCCATAAAATATGTTTATGATCCAGAGGACAAATGGGAATTTGGGAATAGAAGAATGTCATGAAAAATGACATTTATTGAAGACAATTAATTTATAAAGATTATTTTGGATCAGGTAATCTAGATATGCTATCTTTCTCTGCTAGTTCTAAAGAGCATTCTATATTCCTCTCCATGCCTTTGCACTGGTGGTCTCCCATCCCTGAATGTGTTCCTTTTTTATCTCTGCCTCATAGAATCTCTCTCTTCCTTCAAGTTACATCTCAAACATCATTATCTATGTGAAGCCTTTCCTGACCCTCCAAATTGCTGGGGCCCTCCTTTTCAGACTATCTTAAATATCTTCTGGACTAAAATCCTTTGTATGTATTGTGTTTTTTTTTTATTTTGCATAGACTTACATATGTGCTTCTTTTTCCATTAGAATATTAGAGTTAAAAAAATCTTTCATTCATTGAGTATTTTGTATACCATCACCTAGCATAGTGCCTAACACATAGCAAGTATTTAATAAATACCAAGTATCATTATCTTCATTGATCTTCATTGTTCAAATGCAATTTTTAAAAATGCATGCAAAATGCATTTTTAAAATGCATTAAACTGAATGCATTGTTAGTAAAAGAAAAGGAAATAGGTTTTTATTCCTTAGAAGGCTACTTATTAGCTGAATTTTTGAAGATTTAAATGTAAACATGAGACTTGTTTTTTCTTTCACAAACACATTTAATTCCAACATAATTGAACAGAATTCTCAACAATTCCTCCTTCTGATTCTTGCTTTCCTTCCCACCTACACTCTTCTACTGGAAGCAATTCAACAGTAGGACTTATTAGCCCCCCAGGGAAAATGTTCTGAGTAAATTGCATTCTGAAATGAACCCAGGCAATATAATGGAAGATTTTCTCTCACACTCCAATATAATTTCCCTTGGCTACAAATGCTATGTACCAAAATAAACAATAAAAGATCTATTGATAAGATTGATGAGCATGGTACATTTCTATCATCTTTTGTTTTCTTCTCACTAGGAAGAAAAAGATAAGTGCAAGAAAAAAATGTTGTGAGATCGATAATCTTCACTATTTCTTCATTCAGTGACAATTCAATACTCATCACTTAATCACTTACAATATTATAGTGCTGTGCAAGTGCTGATAATGCACAACTCAATAAAAACACTTCCTACTTATAGGGATTTTTTAAAATTTTCCTGAAAAGTATAGGGAATACAAAAAAGTTATTTGGATTTCATTGTTTTCTTTTTGTAATAGGAGAACATTAGCAAAAATGAACACATAAATAGATGAGGAAACCAAGGATCCAAGGGATTGCATGTACCCAGCACTACATGGCTAATAAATCAAAGTTCATCCTACAATTTTGAACTTTTGGACCACCTCTCTTTCTTTTATGCCATTCCTATACATCTTCCTATATAAGTCTACACAGATCACAGTCAAACATTTCAGGCAAATATTAAAATCAACCTTGTGATGAAATCATTGTGATATAAAAGACAAAAAAGGATAAATAATTAGAAATTACATTATAGAAATATTGGAAAATATTAGAAGGGAAAAATCTAGTCAGTTTTAATGGCAGGAACAATAAAGAAATTCATTTTAGTTTTTTTTAAATCTTAGTTATATTAAAGAACTAACCATCAGTCAATCTGTCTCTATTTCTGTGCTATTCTCTTTCTATGTCTTTGTCTTTGTCTCTCATTCTCTTTTCTGTTTGTCTTTCTCTTATAAACTTGCACATATGCAGAACCTCTCTCATCACATGAAAGCATTTTATTTTAATCCCTCCTCCCAGGTTAATTTTATTATCTTACAACAAAGAACAGATTGATGCCACATCTGGTAAATGGAATATACTTAAATCAATAAGCTCTGATTTCAAAGATATGACTCTGAATCATTCATTACTTTGAAATGTTAAAGAGATAATTATTCCAAAATCTTTCCTCCTTACTTTTCAGAGCTAACTAATGATATTTTTAGATTTGCAATAAAAAGACTATTTGTTTTTTTTAAAAAAAATAAATTGCCTTTTGAAAAAAAGATAATGAAGTGAAATATTGCTTTAAATAATAGTAATCCAGTATGTCTTTAATAGTTATAAAATTTTCCTACTATATAAATATTATTAAATTAAAATAAATTCTGTAGAGGAAGACAACTAAACATCATGATGTTGTTGATGGAAGTAATTAGGATAATTCAGATTTCTGAATTTTAAAGTTATTTTTTGAAATTGTAATAGTAAAGATCAGAAAGATTATCACTGTACTTCAGTGAAAAACATTTCTGAGAATTACATTACTTTAAGATCACAAACCTGGAAGTAATTATAAGTGAAGTATAAATGGCATTAAAAAGAACAAAGATGAAAAAAACACCTCAATTGGACCAATTAGGCAGGATGTCCCAAAGTATGATGCATTTTAAAGATTAAAAACTTAAAATGATGATGGAATAAAATTAATAATAGTAATAATATAGTAGTAATAATAATTGTTAGTAATAATTTATTATCTTTCTTTCATAGTGGCAAAAGCTATTGAAGCTTTAAAACTGCAGTAACACTTTTAAGATACATTGTATATAGAAAAAACTCATCCTGGAGGAAACATAATTATAAGGAAATACCATAGCACCTGAGCTGAGTCTTAAAGAAAATTGAGAATTCTAAGAAGCAAAGGTAAATAAATATTTTCCATACAAGTGAAATAGCCTTTAGAAACCCAGAGGCAAGTGATGGAAAAGTTGAGTTTAGGAAATAGCATACATATCAATTTGTCTAGAATGTAACATGAATAATCTATGTGTGAAAGAATGGAGAAAAGTTTTTATTAAGCACCAGGTGCTGTGCTAAGCACTTTACACACATTATCTCATTTGATCTTCAAAACAATCCTGGGAAGTGGGTCCTATTATTATCTCCATTTTACAGTTGAGGGGAATGAGGCAGACAGAAGTTAAGTGACATGTCCAGAGTCACACAACAAGTAAGTATCTAAAACCAGATTTGAACTCAGCCCATTCTGGCAACTTCAGTCCATCTCTACCACAAGTAATATGAATAATATAAAATTATCCTTGAAATTTAAGTTATAGTCAGATGGTGAATGGCTTTAAATGTCAAGTTGAGACATTTGTCTTTTGTTCTAGAGGCAATAGCAAAATACTGTAGATTTTTGAAGAGAGAAGTGATATTAATTGGTCTGTGTTTTAGATCCTTTTCTTAGTTTTGATAAGTAGGAATGGAAAAAGAAAGATTGGAAGGAGGGAAACATAGTTGGAAGTTGTTGCAGCATTTTAGGCAGTACTCCCACATGTATAAACTTTTGTGGTAGAAACTGGGGGTAAAGTAGGCTCCTGTAATTTAGAGAATGATTGAATAAATTGTATTGGAATTACAATGGGAGACTTCCAGGGGTGGATCCAAGATACCAGAGTAAAATCTCTCCCAGTTTCCCTCAAAAACCACATGAAATGAAGCCTCTGAACAGAGTGTGATGAAATGAAACCACTCTCCAGCTCAAGATATACTGAAAAAAACTTCAAGAAAGATCACTCTTACTGAGGTGAAAAGAGTGTTCTGTTCAGCTCAAATAAATTCTGGGAAAGCCAGTGAGAGGATCTTAATCATGGCAAATCAGCAACCAAGACCCTCAGGCCTGGCTCAATATAGAAGCATATCACTGGGGCAGCTTCCAGTCCCAGCTCAGAAGGCAAACTCTGGGAAACCAGGCTGTTTTCTGAAAAGAACAGGCAAAGCTACCCTCTACAAACACAAGGGGCCCCTCTGCTCAAAGCGTAGGCTGAGAGCTGTGCAGGAAGCTTGTGACAGTGCCCCTTTTACCCCAGAAGCAAAACTCAACCATAAAAGTAATAAAAGAGGAAATACCAAAAGAAAAGGAAAAAAAATGAGCAAAAAACAGAAAAGAACCTTTACCATAGAAAGCTACTATGATGACAGGGCAGACTAAAGCACAAATTCAGATGAGGACTGAATGTCTAAAGAGGAAATCTCAAAAAGTGATATCAAATGGCCTCAAGCCCAATGAGGCATATTGGAAGTGCTCAAAAAAGATTTTAAAAGGAAATTAAAGAAGGCAGAAGAAAAAAATGAGAAAAGAAATCAGAGGGATACATGAGAGAATCAACAGCTTGAAAAAGGAAAGAAAAACATTGTCTGAAGAAAACAACTCCTTAAACAGTAGAATTAACAAAATGGAAAAAGAGATACAAAGACTAATTGAAGAAAATCACACATTAAAAACTAGAACAGGGCAAATGGAAGCAAATGGCTTAGTGAGACAGCAAGAACCTATCAAAGAAACCTAAAAAGGATGAAAAGATGGAAGAAAATATAATATACTTCATTAGAAAAAGAGCCGATCTGGAAGACAGATCCAAAAGAAGCAATTTAAAAATTATTAGCATACCTGAAGGCCATGACCAAAAAAGAGCCTGGATAGCATTCTTCAAATGATCATTAAAGAATACAGCCTTAATATTCTAGAAACAAAGGGGGAAATACTGCTTGAAACTATCAATGACCTTCAGAAAGAGATCCCACAAGGAAAACCCCAGGGACCATTGTTGTGAAATTCCAAAACTATAATCTTAAGGAAAAAAAAATACTGCAAGCTCCCAGACAAAAATGATTCAAATATTAAGGAGCAAAAATCGGGATCACCCAGGATCTAGCGGCTTCTACAATAAAGGATCAGAGGGCCTGGAAGACCATATTCCAGAAGTCAAATGGCCTAGGGGTTACAACCAAGAATTAATTACCCAATGAAATTCATCATCATCTTTCATAGGAGGCCATGGAGTTTCAATGAAGGAAGAGACTTTCAATCATTTCTATTGAAAAAACATAACTAAACAAAAAAATTAATCTATAAGCACAGGACTCAAGAGAAACACAGAAAGGTAAACAGGGGAAATATATATATTATTTAAAGGTTCAACTGTTTACATCCCAAGATGGGAAAATATCAGTAATTCTTGAAAATTGTATCTGTTCCTGGAGCAGACAGAGGAGAGCATCATATCATATGAGAGTGTGGTAGTGAAGGGACTCTGATGAGATGACATCAAAGAAAAAGACATTAAGCATGAGAAAAAAGCATGTACTGAAAAAAGAGGAAAGTGGAGGTATGATGGGGAAATTACTTCATATGAAGGTGGTGCAAAAGATCCATTTTAATCAAAGGAAAGAAAGAAGGGGGATGAGCATCGTCTGAAGCTTGATCTCATCAGTTTTGACTTTAAAAGGGAATAACCTAATCATTCAGTTGGGTATAGAAATTTATCTAACCTTATAAAGAAGTAGGAGGAGAAAAAGGAAAGAAAAGAGAAGGACAGAATAGAAGGGAAGGCAGAAACACTAGGGGAAAAGTTAAGAGAAGGGGCTAAGGAATCATAAAAGATAAGGGGGTAATGAGTGGAGTGGGTTAAAAAACACTACTAAGAGAAGGGGGATGGGATGATAGCAGATAAGGTAGTGGATGGAGTAGATAAAAAAACACAGGAGTAAGGACAGGATAAAAAGAGAGAACAAAAGTACATACAGGGGAGAAAATAGGATGGAGGGAAATACAGAACTGGTCATCATAATTGTGAATGTGAATGGGTTAAATTCTCCCATAAAATGGAAGTGAATAGTAGAGTGGATTAATAAACAGAAGTCTACTATATGTTGCTTACAAGAAACACATTTGACACAGAGAGAGACATAGAGAGTAAAGGTAAAAGTCTGGAAAATAATTTATTATACTTCACCTGAAATAAAAAAGCAAGGGTATAAATATAATGGAAAATTGTTGTACCATAAGAAGTGAGAAATATGAAGAATTTAGGTAACATTGAGAAGATTTGTAGAAACTGAAATGGAAAAAAAGTAAGCAGAATAAAAAGAAAGGATTACAAAATAACCAATTATGTAGAACACATAACATTGAAAGACAACAGAATACTGCCAAGGAAAAAGACATGCCCTACTTCTTTCAGTTGGGAGATGGTAAGCTACAAATATGCAATGAAGAACACACTTTCAAAATTTTGACTTTCTTTTACTAACTAAAATTCTTTGCTACAAAGGAGAGTTTTTCAGAGAAGGAGGAGGGAAGATTGTTGGAAATTGAAAGTGGTATTTTAAAAACATCAGTAAAACTATTTTTTAAAAGTGATAAAATACTTCAAAGAAGTAAGAAAAGTAAAGGAGTGTGGGGACTAAAGAGAAGTTCTTTGTCTTGGGGAGTCACTGGTGACTTTCAGAAGATGAATTTCAGCAAATCATTAGAATTGGGTTCTAAAACCAAATTATAAGGCACCAAGGAGATACTGAATGTCTAGTATTAAGGCTTGCATAAGAAAATGATTTCAAGAATTTTGGCAATGAAGGGGAGAATGGAGATAAAATGGTATCTTGACAGAGCAGATTTAAGAAGTTTTTATTATTATGGAGACTTAAGAATATTGGAAGGGAGTTAGTAAAGGAACTAGTGGAGATGAATGTGTTGGAGATGCATGATAGAGATGAGATGACTATGGATTCAAGTTTCTGCAATAAGTCTGAGAAATGAATCAAGGATTGAGTCTTGAGGGAGAATAAAGCATTAATAAAGAATCTATCTGTCTATTCCTTCTGAGACTGCAAGGGACAGAGGGAGAAAAAATGATGATTCTGAGAATTTTAAAGAATGAACTTAACTTGAGGAAAGCTCTTCCATGAGTCTCATACATTTTTCTCATTAAATGTTCTAAGTCATTTGTATGCAAAGAGTGAGAAAGATGAACAGAAAAAAAAAGTTACAATAGTCATTGGGTCAAATTAGATGGGAAATGACTTCATCCATGGAGTTTTTTTCCCTTAATTTAAACTTCTTAACAGTGACAATACATTTACAATTTTTATCTCTGCTGTGTATCTTTTGAGGTTAAATGATGCATTTTTGTTCTTGAGGCAGACCATCACAGATTGTAGGATCATATATTGAGAAATTGAGGGACACTTGCAAGCTATTTAGATTAACTTCTTCATTTTACAGATGAGGCATTTGGGTCAAAAGAAGTTAAATGATGTTCCCTGGGTCACACAGCTGTTAAATAGCTAATGTGACATTTGAACTCAAGACTTTCTGACTACAAGTCTAGTGATCCAACTCCATGTTGTCTCTCTATTCTAGGTTACTTCACAATTTGAATAACATGATACTTTGTAAATTATGAGGTATAGGGAAAAGCATTCTCATATTTAAGCTTCCAGAAAAGGTTTCTGTCCAAAGCAGAGATGATTGGTCATTGTTTGGGTCTCAACTGACTCAGATTGAATATAAATAACAATCATTTCTGTGGGTAAAATAATGACATCAACAATAATAAATAAAAGATTACTGTACTTTTGGAGGGATTTACTACTAATTGTCTTACTTATATGAAACTGTATTTAACTGCTATGATAAGGTATGATTTTTTCCCCAAAAAAGATGCTTAAGTTCCTCCCTTCACTTCCCACTTCCCCTTTCCCATCAGCACCAAATGTCCTTCTCTTACTATATTTGAAATAATTTAATGACATCACAGAAGAAATGTGCAGAAGTAAAAAATATATATTTCCTTTGACCCACTAACTTAAGCTTCTTTTGTTATGTTCAATCTCTTTGTCAGATGTCAATATTTAGTCTCAGAACAAGACCACAAAATTTTGATGAAAACATCTTATTAATACATCTATTTCTCATAGAACATATTACTCATATTTATTTTTTATGTAATATTTAAGCAAGAACTGATGTATTCAGAATTATCATGATACATTATAGTTACTCTGGTAAGGATGATCCTTGTGAAAGCAATCATTCAGTAAATCCACTATTTGACCAGATGAGAACTATGTAGAAATAGATATAGATACTTATATCTATGTCTACATATCTATCTATCTATCTATCTAGTGTGTTTGCCACATAGAGGAAAAGCTGTGATACAAATTTATGTCTTGAAACCCAAAATTGGGAATTATTGTCGGTTTTAAATAGGACTGAGAGTTTTTAATAAATTCATCAAATGCAGTATGTTTCTTGCTAATGGGAGGGAGAGCTAGTCTTTGAAATTAGAAGTTTTCTTCCATTTTTAGAAATATTTTTATTGTTCTGTTGTGCTTATTCCTTTCACCAACACTAATTTCTTATGAGTTAATTGTTCTTTAAGTGTTTGGTAGAATTTACATGTAAATCCATGTGGTCCTGGGGATTTTTCTTAGGGAATGGATTAATAGCTTCAGTTTCTTTTCTTTTTTAGAAAGCTTTTTATTTGCAAAACATATGCATGGGTAATTTTTCAACATTGATCCTTGCAAAGCCTTCTGTTCCAAATTTTTCTCTCCTTCCCCCACTCATTCCCCTAAATGGCAGGCACTCTAGTACATGTTAACTGTGTTAAAATAGATAATATCCAATATATGTATACATATTTATGCAGTTATCTTGCTGTACAAGAAAAATTGTATCTACAAGAAAAAAAAAACCTGAGAAGGAAAACAAAATGCAAGCAAACATCAACAGAAAGCATGAAAATACTATGTTATGGTCCACACTCAGACCCCACAGGCCTCTCCCTGGGTATATATGGCTTTCTTCATCACTGAAAAATTGGAACTGGTTTGAAACATCTCATTGTTGAAGAGAACCATGTCCATCAGAACTGATCATTATATAGTCCTGCTGTTGCCATGTATAATGATCCCCTGGTTCTGCTCATTTCACTTAGCATCAGTTCATGCAAGTCTCTCCAGGCCTCTCTGAAATCATCCTGCTGGTCATTTCTTACATATTCCATGACATTCAAATACCATAGTTTATTCAACCATTCTCCAATTAACAGGCATCCATTAAGTTTCTAGTTTCTAGCCACTACAAAAAGGGCTGCCACAAACATTTTTGCACATGTGGGTCCCTTTCCTTTCTTTAAGATCTTTTTGGGATATAGGCCCAACAGAAACACAAAGGATATGCACAGTTTGATAACTTTTTGAACATAGTTCCAAATTGCTCTCCAGAATGGTTGGATCTATTCACAGTTCCATCAACAATGTATCAGTGTCCCAGTTTTCCCACATCCCCTCCAACACTCGTCATTATTTTTTCCTGTCACCTCAGCCAATCTAAAAGGTATGTAGTGATTCCTCAGAGTTGTCTTAATTGGCATGCCTCTGATCAATAGTAATTTGGAGCAGATTTTCATATGACTAGAAATACTTTTAATTTCATCATATGAAAATTGTCTGTTCATATCCTTTGACCATTTATCAATTGGAGAGTGGCTTGAATTCTAATATTTGAGTCAATTCTCTATATATTTTAGAAATGAGACCGTTATCAGAACCCTTAAATGTAAAAATGATTTCCCAATTTATTGCTTCCTTTCTAATCTTGTCTGCATTAGTTTTGTTTGTACAAAAACTCTTTACCTTCATATAATCAACATTATCTACCTGGTGTTTAATTAAGAATTCCAGTTCATCTTTGGACACAAATTACTTCCTTCTCCACAGATCAGAGAAGTAAACCATGCTATGTTTCTCTGATTTGTTTATAATATCACTCTTTATGTCTAAATCATGAACCCATTTAGATCTTATTTTGGTATGTGGTGTTAGTTGTGGGTCAACCCTAATTTCTTCCATACTAGTTTCCAATTTTCACAGCAGTTTTTGTCAAATAGTGAGTTCTTATTCCAAAAGCTGGGGTCTTTGGGTTTGTCAAACACTAGATTGCTATAGTTATTGCCTATTTTGTCCTCTGATCCTATTCTATTCCACTGATTGACTACTCTATTTCTTTGCCAGTACCAAATAGTTTTGATGATTTCTGCTTTACAATAAATTTTTAGATCTGGCACACCCAGGCCACCTTTATCAACATTTTTTTTTCATTAATTCCCTTGAAATTCTTGCCCTTTTGTTCTTCCAGATGAACTTTGCTACTCTTTTTTCTAGATCTGTAAAATAATTTCTTGGGAGTTTGACTGTTATGGTACTAAATAAGTAGATTAATTTAGATAGTATTGTCATTTTCATTATATTTGCATTGGTCTACCCATGAGCACTTGCTATTTTGACAACTGATTAGGTCTGACTTCATTTGTGTGGAAAGTGTTTTGTAGTTTTGTTTGTATAGTTTCTGACTTTCCTTGGGCAGATAGATTCCCAAATATTTTATACTATTGACAGTTATTTTAAATGGAATTTCTTTTTGTATCTCTTGCTGCTGAACTTTGTTGGTAATGTATAAAAATGCAGCTGATTTATGTGGATTTATTTTGTATCCTGCAACTTTAATAAGTTGTAAATTGTTTCTAGTAGTTTTTTAGTTGGGTCTCTAGTGTTCTCTTAGTATACTATCATATCATCTGCAAAGAATGATTTTGTTTTCATTGTGACTTTATCTAATTCCTTTAATCTCTTTCTCTTCTTTTACTGCCAAAGCTAACATTTCTAATAGAATATTGAATTGTAATTGTGGCAGTGGGCAGCCTTGTTTCATTTCTGATCTTAGTGAAAATGGTTCTAGTTTGGCGTCATTACACATGATGCTTGCTGATGGTTTTAAATAGATGCTATTGATCATTTAAAGGAAAAGTCCATTTCTTCCTATACTCTGGTGTTTTTTATAGGAATGGGTGCTGGATTTTATAAAATGCTTTTTCTGCATCCATTGAGATGATCATATGATTTTTGTTAGTTTGGTTATTAGTGGTGTTGATTATGTTAATAGTCTTTCTAATATTGAACCAGCCCTGCATTCCTGGTATAAATCCTACTTAGTCATAGTTTATTATCCTAGAAATGACTTTATGTAATCTCATTGCTAATATTTTATTTAAGATTTTTGCATCAATATTCATTAGGGAAACTGGTCTATTGTTTTCTTTCTCTATTGTCACCCTACCTGATTTAGCTATCAGCACCATATCTGTATCAGAAAAGGAATTTGATAGAACACCTTCTTTCCCTATTTTTTCAAATAGGTTATATAGTATTGGAATTACTTGTTCTTTGAATGTTTGGTAGAATTCACATGTAAATCCATCTGGCCCTGGACATTTTTTTTCTTAGGGAGTTGATTAATAATTTGTTCTATTTCCTTTTCTAAAATGGGGTATTTAAATAATTTATTTCCTCTTCTGTTAGCCTGGGAAATCTATATTTTTGTAGATATTCCTCCATTTCATTTAGACTATCAAATTTAGTGACATAAAGTTGGGCAAAGTAACTCTTAATTATTGCTCTAATTTCCTCTTCATTGATGGAAAGTTCTCCCTTTTCATTTTTGAGACTAACAATTTGATTTTTTTCTTTCCCTTTTAACTAAAGGCTTATCTATTTTGTTGGCTTTTTCATAAAACCAATTCTTAGGTTTATTTATTAATTCAATAGTTTTTTTTCTTTTTTCAATTTTATTAATCTTTTTTTTTCAATTTTATTAATCTCTCCTTTTATTTTCAGAATTTCCAATTTGGTATTTAATTGAGGGTTTTTAATTTGTTCCTTTTCTAGCTTTTTAAATTGTAAGCCCAATTCATTGATCTTCTCTTTCTCTATTTTATGCAAGCAAGCATCTAGAGATATAAAATTACCCCTTATAACTGCTTTGGCTGTATCCCACAAATTTTGGTATGTTGTCTCATTATTGTCATTCTCCTGGATGAAATTATTGATTGTGTCTATGATTTGCTGTTTCATCCATTCATTCTTTAGGATTAGATTATTTAATTTCCAATTAACTTTTGGCTTGTTTTCTCCTGGCCTTATATTGCATGTGATTTTTATTGCATCATGATCTGAAAAAATGCATGTATTATTTCTGCCTTTCTGCATTTCATTTTGAAGTTTTTATGCCCTAACACTTCGTCAATTTTTAGAAAAATTCCATGAACCACTGAGGAAAAAGGAAACTCCTTTCTGTTTCCATTCAATTTTATCCAAAGATCTATCATACCTAAATTTTCTTTTTTTTTGTTGTTTTTTATTTTTATTTTATTTTATTTATTAATACATTTTATTTGCAAAACATATGTATGGGTAATTCCTAAACATTAACCCTTACAAAGCTTTCTGTTACAAATTCCCCCCTACTCCCCACCCCTCCCCTAGATGGCAGGATATCCACTACATGATAATTATGTTAGAATACTTAAGAAATCAAATATATGTATAGTTATTGCATCATGTTTTGTGCAGGAGAAATCGTATCTACGAGAAAGAATAATCCGATAAAGGAAATACAATGCAAGCAAACATCAATAGAGAACATGAAAATGTTATGTTGTGGTCCACATTTCACATCCCACTCTCTGGGTGTATATGGTTCTCTTCACCGAACAATTGGAACTGGTTTGAAGCATTTCATTGTTGAAGAGAGTCATGCCCATTAGAACTGATCCTCATATAGTATTGTTGTTGCCGTAAATAATGATCTCCTGGTTCTGCTCACTTCACTGAGCATCAGTTCATGCAAGTCTCTCCAGGCCTCTCTGAAATCATCCTGCTGGTCGTTTCTTACAGAGCAATAATATTCCATAACATTCATATACCATAATTTATTCGTCCACTCTCTAATTGATGGGCATCCATTCAGTTTCCAGTTTCTAGCCACTACAAAAAGAGCTGCCACAAACACATACCTAAATTTTCTAATTTTAACTTTAACTTCTTTCTTATTTATTTTGTGTTTTGATTTATCTAGTTCTGAGAGAGCAAGGTTGAGATCTCCCACTGGTATAGTTTTGCTGTCTATTTTTTCTTGCAGCTCTCTTAACT
Source organism: Myrmecobius fasciatus (assembly GCA_023553655.1). NCBI lineage: Eukaryota > Metazoa > Chordata > Mammalia > Dasyuromorphia > Myrmecobiidae > Myrmecobius > Myrmecobius fasciatus. The sequence continues at coordinate 382,185 of JAJPUD010001235.1, forward strand.
TCTCCTTTAGCAATTTCCATGCTATATCACTTGGTACATATATGTTTAGCATTGATATTGCTTTTATTGTACCCTTTTGAAAGATATATTTTCCTTCCTTATCTCTTTTAATTCGATCAATTTTTGCTTTTGCTTGATATGAGATCTGTATGGCCGCCCCTGCTTTTTTTTTTTTTTACTTCACCTGAGGCATAATAGATTTTGCTCCAGGCTTTTACATTACATTTACTCCAACACCAATTTCTGAAGCAGACTTTCTTCATAAGTTTCTAGAATTGAAAATAATTGAAAATACTCATAATTTTAAATGAAAAAGCCTTTTTATATTCAGGTAGGTTGATCTTTGGAATGGTTTGTTATTGCTTTCCATAGTTTGCAAGCCACTGGAACAGCCTTTTAGAATTGAGGGTCTTGAGGAAGAGAATTGTCAAGTAGAGAAGGAGGCTTCTCCATCTGAAGTTCAATAGCTTTGAGATAATTACATTTTTTGAGTGTAAAAGAGGAATGGTAAAGGATTTTTAAAATGTAAAATGTAGAAGACAGAATGTGAAGATTTATAAGTACTCAACAATACAGGAGAGAAGAGGGTTAAGGGGAATCATGGGATCAACATTGCCTATCATTAACAAATCAAAAAAAAAGTATTAAGAAAACGCATTTATGTACACAAATTTCTTCTGTATGCTATGGGGGATATAAGACTACTCTTTGAGCTCAAGGAATGTATATATTGGTATAACTTCTCTTCTGTCTTTTTCTATCTTTTCCCCTTGCCTCTTCCCATCCCCATGGGTTCCATCAAAAGGAATAAAAAAGAAACTGACATCATATCATGATGGATCAGTAAGTTTGGATTTTGTCGGAGATGCTGTGATGCAGTGGAAAGAACATTAGATTTGGAGTGGAGGACTATTGTGAAATTAAGGTAATACACATTCATTAAGAGGTCACTGTGTGCTGGACACTGGCACAAGCTCTAGGTATAGAGATTAAATGATAGTCCCTGCTGTAAGCAACCCACAGTATAATGATGAAAACAGCAAACAACTACACACAAACATGATATATTACACACAGACAATATACATATATGCATATATTCAGTTCTGGCCACCCACTATTTAATAGGCCAATTCCACCCAGTTGAAAGATGTTGCAAAAACAAAATCAACAAGACTTGCTACAGTTAGAATGTAAGAAAATGTGATGATTTGAGAATGAAAATGGTTAAATAAAAGGAGGGTGGTGGTGTTCATGTAATAGAAAAATTGAATGGCTTTTCATTCCAGGAAAAGATAATGAGGCCAGTTTTGGTTATATTCAATATAAGATATTTATGAGACATACAGTTTGAGGTATCTAGTAAGTAGTTGGATATTTGAGTCTGGAGGTAAGAGGAGGGGTTAATGCAGTATAAGTAGATGTGATGATCTTCCATAAACAGATGATAACTGAGTTTATGAGAGCTGATAAGATCAAGTAATTTGACAGAGATTAAGAAAAGAAGCAGGAATAAGACAAATGAAAACATTATTTTTAACTGTGAACTGGGTGAAAATCCAGCAAATGAGACAGAGAAGGAGCATCTGAAAGGTAGAAGAAAACCAGGAAAGAAGAGTGTTCCATACAGAAACTTAGGAAAAAGAGAGTATTAAAGAGAGGAAGGTGATTCTCAGTGTCAGAGGTGGTAGAGAGATCAGGAAGCATGAAGAATGAGAAAAAGATCATTCAATTTTGCTATTAAGAAATTACTGTTTGAACACTGGTGAAGTTACTCTTAAATCTATATGACTTTAGGCAAGAACTTAAATTCTGAGAGGCTCAGTTTCCTCATTTGTAAAATTAGGGGTTTTAATAAGATGATCTCTAATAATCCTTCTAATTTTAATTAATTAAAATTTGATCGTTTTACTACCTAAATATTTCCAATTAGAAAAATGTGTATGATGGGAGGGAAGTAAGTGGAAGGGTATGAATTATTTATTAGGCAGTAGGTATTTCCTTCACCTTTTTTTTTTTTTTTTTTGGTTTTGTATTCCCAGATTAGAGAATTATTGCTAAGGAAAAGAATATTGGTTGGCCCAATAAACATTCAGAAGTGGAATGGAGACTCTGAACAACAAAGGTATCCTATTTTTCAAGTTAGCGTACACATATTAAATTGTTAGGAATAAGTAGGTAATTAATAAAAAGCTGTTTGACAGTTTCACAATTCTCTAATAACTAGTCAAACAAACAAAAGAAGGGGGAGGTAGCCTGTAATCCATCAAATTGGCTGAATAGTTTGCTGCTTTTTTAAAAAATAAGTACTTAGGTAGCAAACAGGAACAACTATATATTTCTGGGTGTGGAGGAAGACAAGAATAAAAGACTGTATAATTAGACTTCAGTATTCAGTATTATATTTATATTATGTAACTTTGCACAAACAATAACAATTCCAACATATTCAATAGTGCTCTCTCTCTCTCTCTTTCTCTCTCTCTCTCTTTTCTTTGAACAGTAAATCTCCTGACACTAGAAATATGTTCCAAAGCCAGTGCTGGAATTCTGTTGGTAGTTTTACAAAACCCAAGAAACAGCATATTTAACTAAAATATGTAAATTTAAATTTTAAAGATATTTTCTTTGTATGCATGTTGTATATTTGTTTCTGTTTATACTTTTTTAAATGACAAAAGGCTTTACAAAATATTACTTTAATGACCCTCTGCTATATACCTCTTGCTCAACAAAGAGGAATTAGAGACAGGTTAAGCTGGAAAATTATACTCTGAATGAGAGAACAAATTGGTCTAGCAGCCAAGTCACCTTGTCCCACCATGAATTATGTATAATAGGATAAATGATTTTTGTGCATAGTGGGAGATGTAGATTAATCTTTTTTTTATATATAAAGCTTTTTATTTACAAAACATATGAGTGATTTTTCTACATTGACCTTTGCAAAAACTTTTTTTTCTCAAGCTTTTCCCCTCCTTCCCCCACCCCCCACCCCTAGATGACAGATAATCTAATACATGCTAAATAGGATAAATTATATGACAAATACAATACATGTATACATATCTATACAGTTATCTTACTGCACAAGAAACATCAGATCTAGAAAGAGAAGAAGAAAAAACAACCTAAGAAGGAAAACAAAATGCATGGAGATATTCGCAGAAAGCATTAAAATGCTGTGTTGTGGTTCACACTCAGTTCCCACAGGCCTCTCTCTGGATCTATATGACTATCTTCATCGCTGAACAACTGGTTTGAATCACATCATTTTTGAAGAGAATCATGTCCATCAAAATTGATCATCGTATAGTCTTGTTGCTGTGTATAATGTTCTCCTGGTTCTGCTGATTTCACTCAGCATCAGTTCATGCAAGTCTCTCCAGGCCTCTCTGAAATCCTCCTGTTGGTCATTTCTTACAGAACAATAATATTCCATAACATTCATATACCATAATTTATTCAGCCATTCTCCAATTGATGGGCATCCTTTCAATTTCCAGTTTCTTGACACTACAAAAAGGGCTGCCACAAACATTTTTGCACATGTGGGTCCCTTTCCCTCCTTTAAAATCTCTTTGGGATATAGGCCCAGTAGAAACACTGCTGGCTCAAAGAGTATGCATAATTTGATAACTTTTTCAGTTCTAAATTGCTCTTCGGAATGGTTGGATCTGTTCACAGTTCCACCAACAATGTATCAGTGTCCCAGTTTTCCCAAGATGTAGATTAATCTTGAAGCAAACTGAGGACTAAGAGTTAATAGGAATACAGGAGGGGCAGGGGCATTCAATATAAACCATATATATCATCTGAGCCAGGGCTTTTCCCCACTATGCCACACTGACTTTCATTGTGTTTAAGAGACCTTCAATCAAGTAAAACAAGTTTAAATCTAATTTTACATGATATTCTTTCACATATTTGAAGAAAGGTATCATAGCCAACCCCCCTCTATTCCCCCACCCTCCATCCTCTTCTTTGTCAGGTTAATCATGCCTAATTTCTTAAACTGATTCCCATGTGACATGAAAGCAAAAACCTCACCACTTTGGTTGCTCTTTTCTAAAACCATTCTATTTTATTAATTTTTTTTTAAAATTTGGTCTGATCAGGAAAGACTGAAGTGGGACTATCACTTCTCTTATTCTGAATTGCATGCCTATCTTAATATATTCAATGGTTATGTAGGTTTATGTAGTTACCATACTACAATGCTAATTTATACTGAACTTGTAGTCTGCCAAAATTCCCAAATCTTTCTTTTTTTGGACATATGACTACTTAGCTATGTCACACTCTCATAAGTGTAAAGTTAATTAATTCAAGAAAAGTGAAAAAAATCTTTATCCATATTATTTTCATTTTTAGTATATTTGGCCAAATAACCTGGCCTATAAATATCTTTTTGGATCTTATTGGGAACTAGGTGGCATAGTGGATAGAGATTCAAAGTTAAGAAGATCTGAATTCAAATCCAGCTTCAGACACTTATTAGATTTGAACTCTGGGCAAAACACTTGACCACTGTGTGCCTTAGTTCCTTAACTACAAACACAAATAATAACATCACCTACTTTTCAAGGTTGTTATGAATGGCAAATATTTATAATAATATTTTTAATGTACTTAGTATAGTGTCTGGTACATAGTATTTATGACTTTTTCCAAGTCATTGATAAAAATGTCAACCATCACAGAAGCAAATGTAGATGACTAGGTCACTTTATTGTAGGCTACTTGATTATTTAACATTGAATAATTAAAACCTACTCTTTGATTCAGTCAGTTATGAATTTAATTAAGTACACTCTTGTCTAGTCTTTGTATTTGTACAGTTTCTATGAGATATGAAAGACTTTTTCACATGCTTTGTTAAAATCTAAATAAACTACCTAAAATTTTTATTTCACCTACCTATTTCTTAGGATTCTCCAAAAACAAGCAGATATTTTGGGGCATGTCCTTGATGATGTCAAGCTTATTGACTCTTTATGATTTTTGCACTTTTTTCAGATTTCCATTAACCTTCCCTATAGTAAAATAATCTTCTATCTGGCCAAGAATTGAAGAGAAACTAGCCTATACTTTGTATGTTCTGTTTTCTAATTTTAAAAAATGGAACATTTTCCTACTCCTCTAATCTTTTAGTAATATTTCTCCAGTTCTCCAGGATCTTTCAAAGATCAAGTAATACTACTACACAGGGCCTTTCTGTTCCCTGTAGGTGTAAGCATTTATACCACCAAGGCTACCTCATGTCTGATTTATATATATATTTCATATGTCTATATGTGCATACTGTCTCATATTAAAATTTCACACCCTAACATAATGCCTTGTACTTAGTACTTGATGTTTTTAATTGAATAGGTGATTCAGTATTGTCATCTTTCAAATCTTTCAGTTCCCTAGGATAAAGTTCATTGGAATCCTGTGCTTCAAATACAAATAGAGTAGATAAGTGCTTTTATCATCTTTTTGCTTATCTGGGACATCAAATCTTTATTAGTCATTTTTGTTTGGTCCTTTCCAGTATAAAGATCCTTTTTCTTGGTAAGGGAAGCAAAAACAAATAAAGTGAGTTGATCAAATCCATGTTCTCTCCATCATCAGTTATTAATACACCATGTAGGCTAGACATTAGTCTTATTTGAATCTTCCTGTTTCTCTAAGTGATGAAAGAAATGTTCCTTTTTGCGATCATTAGCTTCAATTGACATTCCTATTTCAGCTGTAGAACTTCTGAGAGTATCTTTATAATATTATACAATGGTTTTGTATTCCTCTATTACCTGCTCTTGCTTCCTATATAACTTTGTGTTTATGCATGCATGGATGGATGTCATATAAATGTATGGCTATATGGATGTTTGTGATATTGGTGCCTTTGGATTTTTACACAATCTCATTTCTTGATGCATCACAACTTTGCCTCATGTCTTTTTAAAATCTAAGTTGTTTGGTGAATATCATTTGGGAGAAAAGAGTTTTCAGAGTCTCCAGGATATACCAGTCAACTCAGATTTCAGGAGAAGGTTCAGGATAGAAATATATATTTAAATATTATATGCAGAAAGATGATTGAAAGTTCTTTGGTGGATCAGGACAGATAATTGTCAACCATAAATTTAGATATATTTTAAAATTCACCTGGTAATTATTAAAATTCATAATAAAAGCATGATAGAGGCCCAGTTTGACTGAAGTAGAGGCTGACCATGAAGCTAAATATAGTGAGTGTCCCAAAAGTCTCAGTGCAGTTTTAAGCTATTAAAGATGTTAATAATCAAAAACTATTGTAATTAAGGCTATTAAAGCTTAAAACTGCAGCAAGACTTTTTGGGCATATATTAGAAAAAGAACAATTATCCTATGACTAATTTGATGGAAAATATATTCTTTTAACAAGTTTAAATTTTATCTGCTAGCCATTTCTTAAAAGCATTCTGCTAAGAAACTGTGATAAAAAGAACACAATGAAAAAGTCCTTGAACTCAAAGAGCTTGAATTCTGCTAGAGAATACTATATTAACACAGAATGCTAATAAGTTATGGGAGATAGTCCCTTTGTGATATTCCTTGAAGGATACTAAAGTATTGTAAAAGTAAAAGGTGCAGAGAAAAGGAAGTTGTAGCCATCATAGACATCTTGTACAAAGGCAAAGCTCTGGGACATAGATGGAATGCTATCTTTACTTTCTTTTAGAAACAAATCCCCAGGTTTCACATCCAGCTCTGCTACCTAGAGACTATGTGACAAGTCATTTAATTATTCCAACCTCCATTTTCTCATCTGTAAAATCCTGTAAATACTAACTAAACTATTGATCTCATAAGATTGCATCATAATGATTAAATAAGATAAGGTATGAAAAATTCCCAAATAAATACAAGCCTCTAAATGATCTAAGAACTTTGAGAACTTCACTTAATATTCTGAAGATTCTAAATCCAAAGGAAGATCCAACATTTACCATATAGATCAGAAAGGTTTGATTTTACATTTTGAGTCACACTGGCCCTTGTCTACTACCTAATCCTTTTCCAAGGCTCAATGAATTGAGCATATGGATTTAAAGTATTCATTACACACACTCTCAAGGTTCCATTTGTAACATTGCTGACTGTTAGTCACCAGCCTGCTAGTCTCCTGGGAGCTTTTATTCACAGCAGGATAGGTTAGAATGAAACCATTTTTGGCTCTGCTTCAATATTGGCGGGGTGGGAGGTGGGGGTGGTTGTGGATGTGGCATTGGAGAAAGAGAGAAAGAGAGAGAGAGAGTAGCAAATACACAATTATTTTTACACACAGCAATATTCTTTACAGTAATTAGATATTTAAAACCTATCCCAAATCCAAAGGATCAATTTCAGAATGTTTCAGTGGAGATAAGAAAACATTAAGTCTAACAGCACTTCCTTGTTCCTTGTATGTTGAATAGCTTTCAGATGGTTAGTCTGTCAGGTGGCTGGCTGTGTTCAGTTTAGTCTACAGCATGCCAGGCCCTTTTATCTTCTACTAGCTCTCAAAGTCTAAATAAGTTCATGTTCATTGTTGCTATCATGATATCTATCCATCTCATCCTCTGCTGTTCTTTTTTTCTTTTGTCTCTAATCTTTCCTAACATCAGAGTACTTTCCAATGAACCCCATTTTCTCATCATGTGGTCAAAGTATTTAACTTTCAGCTTCAATATTTGATCTCTGATCAGTGAATTGCCTGAAATAATTTCTTTTAGTATGTATTGATATGATTTCTTTGCTGTCTAGAGGATTCTCTGAAGTCTTCATCATCACAATTTGAAAACATTGATCTTTGGTGCTCAGTTTTCCTTACAGTCTAATTCTCATAGCCATACATTATTATTGGAAAAAAATCATAGCTTTGACTATATGGACCTCTGTCACCAAGGTAAATTTTCTGCTTTTTAGTATGCTGTTTAGATTTGCCATAGTTTTTTTTTTTTTTTTTTTTTTTTTTCCAAGGAGTAAGCATCATTTAATTTCATGGCTGCAGTCACTCTCTGCAGTGAAAATATAAAATCTGACATTGTTTCATTTTTTCTTCCTTTATTCACCAGGAAGTGATGGGACCAGTTGCCAAATCTTAGTTGTTGTTTTTTGGTTTTGTTGTTTTTTTTTAGCTTCAAGCAGACTTTTGCACTCTCCTCTTTTACCCTCATCAAGAAGCTTCTTAATTCATCTTCATTTTGTCAAAAGCAGTCCCTTATTAAAAATTACCTATATCTTCTATTATAAATTAAAATTGGTAACATCAATAATTTCAAAAAATAATAAATTTACTTTATTGGAAATAATCTTTCTATTTAGATATAGTGCTTATCACATGTACAAAACCTTAGTTCATGCTTAAGAACTGAATTTTATTTTTAAAAAATCAAGTGTATGTGTGTGTGTGTGTGTGTGTGTGTGTGTGTGTGTATGGTTCTCAATGCTGTGAGACACTCTGTCATCACAAAGATATCACTAAATTCCTGAAATGGACAAATGCAAATCATGTTAATTTGCAGATTTTTCAGTCAAAAATAAAAGGGCATTTTATCTAAAATATGTAAATATATTTGTTAAGGAGTTTATGAAACAGAAATTCATATTGTGGAAGGCTTACTTCTCTTAGAGAAGACTTTTCCAACCAAATGGAAAAACTGATTACTTCTGAAAATTAGGCCTTATCTTCTCTTTGCACTCATCACAAATAATTGGACATAAGAAAAAATACATTTACCTATTTTACCATTACATATCTTAAACTGAATTTTCCAGTCAATACAATTTCTCTTGTAATACAGTTTCTAGGCGGTAAAATCTGTGCTTTGAAAATACTAAAAAAAATTCTGCCTCCCTACCCCCTCCCCCTAGGCCCTATATGAATAAAAAATGGTTAAAATTATTCTAATCAAGTACTTTCCTAAGTGATAAGCTTAATCAAGGAAAATATAATAACCGATTTCTATAGCATATGTCCATATTTTTATAATGGGAAGCTAATTCCAATTCTGAGACTTAATACTTTGGTAGTTTGTCATGAAAAGTTATTTTACATTTATAGTTCTAAAATGATTACAAATTCTGCTGGAAAAATTAATTAGCAGGAGTTTATTTTTAGGCATTTTTTCTAGAATTTTGGTTGTTGTTGTTATTTATGTAACTACTCCTGCAATAGCTAAGTATGACCCTTTCTTACAGAAGTTGGTCACTTATATAAGTGTAAAAAGAAGCTAACATGATGCTTGTGTTTTTCTCACATTTGTAGCTCCCACAAAAATGACAAAAGGATTGTTATATTTATCTCCATTTTATTTTAAAAGAAAATATTATTGATATCTTTTGTTTTTATATCATTTACATTTTCCAACACATCCCAGAAAGGACATATTATAGAATGAAAAAAAATCACTAATAATAACCAAAACATTAAAAAAACCTAACTTCCCAGCCTTCTATCTTTAAAGTAGACATACTTTCTTCTATCTCTTCTTTGGGGCAAAGCCTGGTTGGTTAAATTTCTCTATTAAAGGTTGACTTTTTTTGTTGTTGCTGATGTTTCTACCAATTAAAAAGCATTTCTTTAGCAAATATATCTTGTATGCTATACATTGTTATGTAACTGAAATGTGAAAAAACAAAATAAAACAAAATTAATCCCTGCCTCCGAGGACTTTAACTTCTAATGGGACAATTTACACTCCTGTAGATAGTAGATTTATTAAGTACTTATATGTTACAGACACTGTGATTCATCTTATTGGTATATTTATCTGCAGATTCTGCCTATTTCATTTTACATCAGTTCTTATATACCCCCATTAGGCCAATGTCATTGATTTTTTTTTGTACTAATAATAAATTCTCACTACTGATTAAAGTAGCAAATTTGATCTTGAGCCAAAGGGCTAATAGTTAAAAATGACCTCAGAGGTATCACAAACAGTACTACCTTCATAAGAGAAAGAAATTTTCTACAACAGCAACAACAACAAAATTTTAACATATTTTGTAATCCCATCACCAAATAGATTCATGATCTTATGATGAATGAAAAACCTAGAGAGATATGGTTTCTGGGCAATTATAATTAATTTAGGAATTAGACAACTAGTATAATTAAATTGGTGGTCAGTGGTTTCTCTCAAAAAAAAAAAAACACAAAAAACAAAGATCCACAACAGAAACATGGAATGCTTTAAACACCTTTAGAAAGGGGGATGCTCCCTGATATGTGAAAACCAACCCTGAATGGTGAACATTAAATGAGGAGATAGACTAGGAGTCTTCAGCTCCTCCTGATGAAAACATGACTTGATCTTATGTCCCAGTTGTCTCCAGAAATCTGGAAAAGGGAATTTATCTGCACCCAGACCACTCTGGTTGATTTTCTTGTTCATGAACTGGGTTGCCCTTAATTCTAATTGTAAGATAACAGGAATAGAGGTGTTTTTCCTTAGGGCAAGAACTCCAATAAACAGGATTCTATTTACACTTTAAACTGAAACTAGGTCTCCTAATTATGCTGAGTTTGGTCTAAAATTGAAGAGTATACAGTTGAGGATTAGGGTAATCTCATCAATCAGTCATGTCTTTCAGAGATTGACGGTCTACAGGAGCTGAGCCTTAAATGAAGAAATAGAAACCCTGGATCCTAATTAATAATGGCTATTAATATAATAGAAAAATAACATGCATATTCTTTCCTTTGGTAGGTTGCAACCCATCCATATCTTCTCATTTGATACAATTAGGGATATGGAATCAAATAAATTAGACTTGGGAAGGGTTCTAAAGAAATCATCTAGTCCAATCATTTCATTTTATAGGGAAGGAAAATAGACCCAGAGAGATTAAATTGCTTGCTAAAGATCAGTCAGTAAGTTGCAAGAGCTAGAATCCAGCCTTTTTCTTTTTCTTTTTGGTTTAGATATACTCTGTTCCTTAGTTATCCAAGTGCTATGGCTCATCTTTGCTTGTGAAAGTACAAAGAAGAATCAAATCAATCTTCCCACTTTGTCATTTCAAGAATTATGTTCCTCTTAAGTAGCAAAAATGCTTAAATCAAAAAGACATTATGCTTCAACCCTACAGTCTCAAGTCTTAGGATATATTTGCAATCCCTAAATTTAAATCTGACATCTAAAATCTAGCTTTTTGGTTTTTGTATTTCAAGCTAATGATCACTATTATCAAAATGCTCAATTTCCTCTCTCATTTTCAATCTTTACTTTAGTCCTCTCTGATATTACATCTTCCTATCATAATATAACACCATCAAAAAGAACAATAGTAACAATAACTTATTTCTAAGGCACAGGTCATTCACATGCTAAAGAAGTTCAAATGAATCATTCTCTCTAAGACAAAACACAACTTTTATATTTTAAAACCTTTACCATCTGGCTTCATTAATTTGAATTGATTTAACTGGGAATTTATCATTGAAATAAAAGTCTGAATAAACTTTGAGAAAAATCAAGTGATTGTAAAATTTATATTTGGGGAAGAGATATAATGATATATTATACAGTTAATGTTTTATAGTGCTAATTTCCAATTCTGTAAGATTTTATAATTTTATGGCCAAATTTCTATTAACCTTGCTAACATAGAGAACAGCATGAATACATTTAGCATCTTTAGTTCTTAAATTTAATTTACCCTATCAACTCATTTCATGTATCTATGATCTCTTCAATGTGGTTCTTAGTCTAAGGTACAAGTACCCAATTATACTGTCTTCTTGTGCAAGTTTTCTCTATATACATTCACATAACATATATGTTATATGTTTGCATCTATACATATATATGTATATATATATATGTACACATACTTTCATAGACATTTTTAAATCAGAGATGGCTAAATATAATCAGGAGTAAAATGTGCTGATTTGCATTTCATATTATATCCCTACTTATTGAGGATTTGTAATGAAGTAAATACAGAAAAAAAAGAACAATTGAGAGAAGGAACTAAGAAAATTATTAGAATAAGTCATACTTTAATTTTTAAAAAGACCTCTAAAGTTAAGAGTCAACATCTGTTTTAAAAGAACTAGATTATTTAAAACAGCCATGTAAATGAGAAAACAAATGAAGATGGGGAAGGAAAAGAAATGCTTTGTAGTCTTTGATTAGTTAACAGTGAAAACAATCCCAGATTGTAGATGTTGTTCAAGAAGACCCTGAAAGGGGTAAAAGGGTAATTTGGAGAAAGACAGTTAATGATTGAACCAGAGGTTCTAAAACAAAAGTCCTAGAGTTTATCTCAGTAATTAGAGTAATGGAACAATGGATCTAATGAAAACCAGAAAACCAAGATAGCAAGTGCTTTGAAGATTGGAAGAGCTTTCTCTGCTCTATCATCACTGCTATCACCTTTTCCTAACCTTTGGATAATTCTGGAACAGGGATTAAAGCTTCTGCATAGAAATCCTTTGTTTGCAGTGCAGCAGAGTTATCAGGGTGACCAGAGGAAAAGGGAGTTGTAGAGTGTTTGACTTTGTAAAATATCTAGGATGATGACAGGGTGACCTTTGTGACTAAGGATGACAGACCCAAACTATAAGCATCATCATTACTGGCAACAACAGCAGCAATAGTAACAACAAAAGTAATAAAATGCCACTTTATATTTATTGAGAAAGTAAGGAATTTAAAACACTTGACTGTAACAATGAGAAGCTTATCTAAATGTAATCTTAACATACTAATTTATGCATTAGACTTAATGGTAGCACAATTTCTAGTCCATTAACTGTTTTAAATTTGGCTTCCTATAGGGTTAAGAAAAGTGAAATCTATGGTTATGGATTATGGAAAGTAAGATGTTTTTCTAACAGTTTGAAGCCAAATGTGTTGGGTGATTTAAAATAAAAGAGGCATGCCTGTTGAAATGGCTCATTGAAAGTATTTAGTATAATGCTTGATATATAGTATGTACTTAATAAATATTTATTCCTTTTCCTTATCCCTACAGTACCAACTCAGAAGAAATGTAGTAACATCAACTTTTCTGGATAAAACAATCTGCTAGTTTAGGTTGGGAAATTGAATTCATAATGGGGTGATACAACAAAAAGTTTTTTAAATAGTGGTATACCTTGTTATTCTTTTAAGCAATTATGATGTACCAGATACTATGCTAAGCACTTTACAAATATTATCTCATTTGATCTTCACAAAACCCCACATTATTCCAATTTTACAGTGAAGAGAATTGACACAAAGTTGAGTGACTTGCTCAGACAGCTAGTCAGTGTCTGAGGCCAAATTTGATATGATCTTTTTAATTTTAGGCCTAATGCTTTATCCACTGCTCCAGCCTAGTTATGGCTGGCTATCCATCTAACATATAATTCACAAACTCCTACCAATGAGCTTACCTTTAAAGGTTAGCTAGTAGAGTTAAGTCTTTAACAAAGGCATTTTATCAAATAATATTTTTAAAAATTCTCATAAAGCTAGGGCAAATATACACAGACTGATCCAGGGCAAAGAGAATGGAAACAGACAACATAGGTGTGTGGGACATATTGCAGGGATGTATAATCATTTGTAATTTAGAACTCCTTAATATTGGCCCTCCTTAAGAGGACTCCAGTATATTTTCTTTTTGGCAGGGCTCTCACTATGACAGTGGTTGACTGTCTCTACTGCTGAGCTAGCCTGGCTCATTAAAGGGAATCAAATCTCTAAGATTTGTACAATTTAGCTAGTTTTGATCTTGGGACAGTCTTGGTTGGAGAGGTCAATTTGGGTATCCTGGTGGTTATAACCAAACTCAGCATCTAAAAATAGATATAAATGGGCCTTCAGCTTGGAGAGTTCACCTCTGCCTCTATTTTGTGTTCAGTAAAATGTGACTCTTCATGACCCCATGGAATATAGAATGCCAGTGATATTGATGGGGTTTCTTGGCAATAGTTTGCCATTTCAGTTTCCAATGAATTAAGGAAAACTGAAATTAAATAATTTGCCCAATGGTTACTCACCTAATAAGTGTTTGAGGTATGATTTGAATTCAGGTATTCCTGACTCTAAGCCCAGCAGATCCAGGGAGTGGATATCTCTATCTCTATTTTATCTATCTATTTATCTATTGTTAACCATGTTTGTTTCACTCTTTACAATTTAACAATCATTCTTTTTGACAGAAAAGACAGTAGCAAAACTTGGGTTAAGTAGTTGTATGTTCTCTCTGTCAACTGTTAGCATTATTAGACTTTTTGCTACAAACAATTTACTATTCCCTATCTTATTCAAATTTCTGTGAACATAATTGAAAAAAAGAAAAGACAGGGAAGAAAGAAAAGAAGGGGAAAAATCCTTTTATTTGCCTTTTCTCTCCCCACCCCCACCTTTTTTTTTTTGGCCAAGGTTACTTCATTCTGGGTTTTGGCCTTTCATTATTATTCTAGGTACCTGAGAAGAGTCAAATGAAAAAAGGAGCAACAACAACCACTTGAAAAAGACTTTAGCTTTGTCTGAGATAATTTTTTCTCTAAGTCTGTTGAAAGGTGTTGGGATAGTGCAGAGATATAGTGTCTTCCCTCAAGCCTCCAGGGCTCCTGGCAATTCTGCAGAATAGCCATATATTTGAATTGAGGTAAAATGGCTTATAAATCATCAAGGTTTTATGTTCTCTACTAAAACCAGGACGGAATTGAGAATCAGGTTGCAAATGAGTTTGCACTTAAGTCTGAATGGATTACTTGAAGTGTTCAGTGGGAACTCTAATTTTATAGGACATTTCTCCTTTACACTAAACAGTAAAATTGAAGTAGCTCCAATTTCTTAATCTATTCTATCTTCAGAGGCTTTGCTTTGCTAAAGCCAAAGACTAATCTGGTCAGTGAGCCCTTGAATACCAAATGTTCAACAACTTAAATTCTTTATTATTAAAAAAATGCACAGGAATTATAATTCAACATATTTGCGCATAATGCTTTATGGTATCATCTCTTTTACTGTCTTTAATTGCTTTAATATTATGACATACAATGCATGCATGCATATTTGTCCTATTTACCTATGTATTTCCTTATACTCATTTTCTTCTCTTCCTTCACTCTCCTTTATGTTGAGAGAACTTTTTTCTCCCATATAATTACATTCTTTGAAAGCTAACATCAGAAGCAGCAGTTCTGAAAGTCTGAGGTGTAAATAGGTGTGGCTATTGAACTGAATAACATCAAAAAACACATTTGTTTTAATTTATATAATCTATAATTATATATTTTTACATATAATTTTATAATCTGTAATTTATAAGGCAGTAACAAATGAAGCCATAAGAAAGAAGTATATGAGTAGATGTTTACTTTCAAGGAGTCTACAGTCTATTAGGGTGAATTAGACACCAGGCATAATAAAAGATAATTAGCAATAAAGTTACTAAATGATAAATACTGAAATGGTCATGCAGATAGTAAGTGCCACAGGAATTCCAAAGTGAGAGATCTTCAGGAAGGGATGATCAGCAAAATCTTAGTGAAGACTGATTTTGAGATATTTATGGAAATGTGATACAGTGAAAAGAATACTACATTTAAAATAAAAGGAATTGGGTTTAAGTCCTTGACTTTGCAGTCTACTGGGCTATGCTATTGGGCAACTTACTTAAGCTGGGCAACTTACTTAAACTATCTTTAAAATGATTATGTTAGATTGGATACACACACACATACATGTACACATTTTTAAATGTGTGTGTTTTTAATCCAATGAACTTTATTTTATGCATTAAAAACCTTATTTCAGGGCATCTAGGTGGCACAGTGAATAGAGCACCAGCCCTGAAGTCAGGAGGACCTGAGTTCAAATCAACACTTCCTAGCTGTGTGAACCTGGGCAAGTCACTTAACACTTAACCCCGATTACCTCAGCAAAAAACAAAAAACAAAAAAAAAAACCCTCTACTTTGTGAATAGGTCCACAAACTTCACTAGCCTGGAAAAAGGGTCTAGGACACAAAAACTATAAGAAACACAGATCTAAATAAAGTTCTTTTGATATTTTTTTTAGCTTTCCTCAGTGATAAAAAATAAAGCCAGGCTTTCAAAAGGTTTAGAGGAGGTCCAAAGCACTTTGTTCCAGTGGCAAAAGATTTAAGGGGAGTGAATTGGGGAATAGTGAGGGTAGGGTATAGAACAGCTATCTACATAGCACAAGGTTGCTAGCTAACAATTGTCAAAACTGTCCAATTGTTTTCCTGGCATTCAGGGGTTCAGAATTGAAGGAAATTTTCACAGAATCCTAGAGTTTGGGAGGCTGAAGGGACTTAAAAATTATCAAGTTCAATTCCCTTATTTTACATGAATAAACTAGAATTTAGATTATGTTCAAGGCCAGTTTCTCTTGGAGTCTAGTCTAGAATCCAAGTCATCTGACTCTCAGGCTACCATTCTACCATGCAATATTCATGTTCTGAAGTAAACTTCTATTGCCAAAAGTTCATAGCACAGTGGAAAGTAGTGGATCTTTGAGGAAAGGAACATATGGGTTCAAGTATTACCTTTGACAACACCTATGTAACAAGGGGTAGCTAGGTTGAAGATTCCTCTTTGTGAGTTCAAATCTGGCCTCAGGTACTTACTACCTGTCTGACCTTGGACAGATCTTGTTTGCCTCAGTTTCCTCATCTGTAAAATAAGCTGGAGAAGGAAAAGGCAAACCACTGCAATAGCTTAGCCAACAAAACCCTAAGTTGGGTGACGAAGAGTTGGACAGTAATAAATGTGACAGTAGGCTAATTGCTCAACTTCTCAATGGCTCTAGCTAGACTCTACAGATAATCAGTTGCTAGTGGATGGAGTTTCCACAAAGCAGTAATATAACAGTTCTAAACTTCCTCTCAAAACAAAACAAAAATGCCAAGCTATCATTCACTAATCACTCCAGAAATCAGACTATTTAAAAGTAGTTAAACATTAAAATATCTTTGGGAGAAGAGAGGGAGCAGTTTTGAAAAAAAAACTGTTATTTATTCTTTTCTCTTTTTCCCCTCCTTCCTTTTAAAACAGACACACTATTATTGTCTGTCATTATCATGGACAGATGAAAAAAAAATGTGCATAGTTTTATAATGAAGAAAAAAATGTGCATAGTTTTATAAAGTCTTGCTACTTTAAAGGTGGCTTTTTAAAAGGTAGTAAATATTTCATGAGACAGATCTCAAAAATCAATTGAGGATCAAAAGTCAACTGTGGATAGGGCTATATCCGCTAAACTTGACAAGAATTAATGCAAACATATGTTTTTATTTGAAACGTCTTCATTCCTCTTTTTCTACATCTAATAATATATCTGATAAAATCAAGAGAAAATGACTGAATGCCCAGATTGGTTGAAAATCTGATCTAAGAAGAGTACATGTGCTTGTGAGTAATTTAGTATTAATTGTATGGTATTCCTCTCTCTCTCTCTCCTTCCCTTCTTCCTTCTCTCCCTAAACCATTCTGGTTAGGCAATAAATTAAATACTGCCTCCTTAAGGAATTCTCACGTGTAGAGTGTATCCATACATGAATCTTCCATATATGTATGTTTTATCTCCATATTTGTATTTTCTTTTTAATTTCTCAGACTACTGTGCAGTAGGAGAACATAGCTTAGAATCAGCAGACAAAAGCTGGCTGTAAGTAGACTCTGTGAGTTTAGGAAGATACTTAATTTCCTCATCATAATGAAGGGATTGAATTTGAGAATCCTTCAAGTCTCCTGGTTCTGTGCTTTTCTGTTTATGCCCAAATACTTTGTTGGTAGGCCCTAGAAAGCCACTGAAAGAGGAAATATCTGTTGAGAAATATTTTTAAGTGACATTTACAAATATTTAACTGGTTCTTAATGGCTTATCATTAAAAAGCTAATGTAATTTCTTCATTGTCATTTCCTTCACTTTAAGTATAAATAATAAAGCTCAATTCATATTTACATGAAAACAAAAAATTTATGGACCAAATCTCCCAGAGCAGTCACTGGGATGGCAGGATGCAAGGGGATGAGAAAAGAATAACATTTTGTTTTAAGATACACTGGGGAAAAGAGGAAAAACCTATGAGCTGATGGGCAGGTGAAAACAAAAAAGGCCAAAGGCAATGTGAAAGGATGCACTGAGAAAGTATGATATTAAAAACTGGTAGTGCAGTAATAGTCAAATTCCTTTTATGAAACAGGTATGGTGCTGATAGCTAAACCAGGCAGGGTGAAAACAGAGAAAGAAAAGTATAGACTAATTTCCCTAATGAATATTGATACAAAAATCTTAAATAAAAAATATTAGCAAAGAGATTACAGAAAGTAATCCTCAGGATAATACACTATGACCAAGTAGGATTTATACCAGGAATGCAGGGGCTGGTTCAATATTAGGAAAACTATCAGGATAATCAACTATATTAATAACCAAAATAATAAAAATCATGATTATCTCAATAGAAGCAGAAAAAGCAATTGATAAAATCCAACATCCATTCCTGTTAAAAACACTAGAAAGTATAGGAATAAATGGGCTTTTCCTTAAAACGATCAGTAGCATCTATTTAAAACCATCAGCACACATCATATATAATGGGGACAAATTAGAACCATTCCCAATAAGATCAGGAGTGAAACAAGGCTGCCCATTACCACTATTACTATTCAATATTGTATTAGAAATGTTAACTTTGGCAATAAGAGAAGAAAGAGATTAAAGGACTTAGAGTAGGTCATGAGGAAACCAAATTATCACTCTTTGCAGATGATATGATGGTATCCATAGAGAACCCTAGAAACCCAACTAAAAAACTACTAGAAATAATTCACAACTTTAGCAAAGTTGCAGCATACAAAATAAATCCACATAAATCATCAGCATTTTTATATATTACCAACAAAGTTCAGCAGCAAGATATATAAAAAGAAATTCCATTCAAAATAATGGTTGAATATTTGGGAATCTATATGCCAAGGAAAACTCAGGAACTATACAAACTAAACTACAAAACACTTTCCACACAAAGTCAGACCTAGTCAATTGGAAAAACATCAAGTGATCATGGGTAGGCTGAGCAAATATAATAAAAATGACAATACTATCCAAACTAATTTACTTACTTAGTGCCATACCTATCAAACTCCAAAAAAATTATTTTACAGATCTAGAAAAAATAGTAGCAAAGTTCATCTGGAAGAACAAAAGGTCAAAAATTTAAAGTGAATTAATGGAAAAAAATGCTGATAAAGGTGGCCTAGCTGTGCCAGATCTAAAACTATATTATAAATCAGTGATCATCAAAACCACTTGGTACTGACTAAGAAATAGAGTAGTCAATCAGTGGAATAGGATAGGATCACAGGACAAACTAGGCAATAACTATAGCAATCTAGTGTTTGACAAACCCAAAGATCCCAGCTTTTGGAATAAGAAGTTACTATTTGACAAAAACTGCTGGGAAAATTGGAAACATAAAGAGTGATATTATAAGCAAATTAGAGGAACATAGGATAGTTTACCTCTCAGATCTGTGGAGAAGAAAGGAATTTGTGTCCAAAGAAGAACTGGAACTTTTAATTGAACAGCAGATAGATAATTTTGATTATATTAAGTTAAAAAGTTTTTGTACAAAGAAAACTAATGCAGACAAGATTAGCAGGGAAGAAAAAAATTGGGAAATTTTTACATTTAAGGGTTTTGATAAAGCCTTCATTTCTAAAATATATAGAGAATTGACTCAAATTTATAAGAATTCAAGCCATTCTCCAATTGAAAAATGGTCAAAGGACATGAACAGACAATTTTCAGATGAAGAAATTAAAACTATCTCTAATCATATGAAAAGGTATTCCAAATCACTATTGATCAGAGAAATGCAAATTAAAACAACTCTGAGATATCACTACACTCCTGTCAGATTGGCTAAAATGACAAGCAAAGATAATGACAAATGTTGGAAGGGATGTGGGAAAACTGGGACACTGATACATTATTGGTGGAACTGTGAATAGATCCAACTATTTTGGAGAGCAGTTTGAAACTATGTTCAAAAAGTTATCAAACTGTGCATACTCTGATCTAGCAGTGTTTCTACTGGGCTTATATCTCAAAGAGATCTTAAAGAAGGGAAAGGGACCCAATTGTGCAAAAATGTTTGTGGCAGCCCTTTTTGTGGTGGCTAGAAACTGGAAATTGAATGGATCCCCATACATTGGAGAATGGCTGAATAAATTATGGCCTATGAATATCATGGAATATTATTGTTCTATAAGAAATAACCAGCAGTATGATTTCAAAGAGGCCTGAAGAGAATTGTATGAACTGATGCTGAGTGAAATGAGGAGAACCAGGAGATCATCTAATCTAATGGAGTTCAAAGAACTAGCCAACTTTACTTTCAAGTTTATTTTTCAATCAGAAATTTTTCTTTATTAAAATCCACAACAAAAGCAAGAAATATTGGCCTTTTAAAATGTATTTTTGGTATGGGGAGGGGAAGGAAAGGTGAAGGAAAGAAAAAGAAAAAGCGAGAGGGAGAAGAAAAAAAATCATTAATCATAGAGCTAGGAATAGAACACAGGTTTTTTGAGCTAGAATATATTTCTGTTCAAGTGGAAAGGAAGGGCAAATGGCTAAATATGTACCACATAATATGCTAAGCCCTTGTGGTTATTGTTATTGTTTAGCAAAAATATTATCTTATTTAATCCTCACAACCCTGTAAGGAAGGCATCATATTTTACATCTTAAAAAACTGAGGCAGACAGAAGATAAGTGACTTGCTCAGGTTCAAGTAGCTAGCAAATGTCTGAGGTTGGGTTTAAATTTAGATCTTTAATTCTAAGTCCAACATTCTATCCAATGCTCCACTAGCTGCCTCTGGATCTGTAATTACTAAATAATGATGTTTCCCACTGCCAAGCCTATATAACCTTACTTTTTATAATATGCTAAGATTACTTGAGAATAAAGAAGTGTTTTATCAGATGCTGGCAAGAGATTATGAATTCCTGCTTAGGGAAGATACTTATCTTTTGTAGAAATGCTTACATTCTTTTGACAAGATTGATTTTTTATATTCTGCAAAAGAGGAGAAAGTAAAATAGAAGAACTGTAGCATTTTAGAGCCATGTAATATTTACTATGACTAGTTAAATTTTAAAGCATTTGACTTAAAGCATAAAAAATGCATCACTCTACCTCACAGTTAATATAGATCTAGGAGAACAAAATAGACAGCTAGGTTGTACACTGGATAGAGCATCAGGCTTGGAGTCAGGAAAATTAGTTTAAATCAGGCATCAGAAACATATTAACTGTGTAACTCTGGGTAAATCAGTCAACTTTATTTGCTTCAGTTTCCTCATCTGTAAAATGTGCTAGAGAAGGACAATAAACGGGGCCGGTATCTTTGACAATATAACTCTAAATGGGGTAACAAAGAATTGTACAAAAGTGAAGTGAGTAAACTACAGAAGAACAAAATAAGGCGGTTTTAAGTTGGAAATAAAGAAAATTTGGGAAGTAAAACTATTTAAGGCTAGAGTAATCTGTGGATTTTTAGAGATTTGACTGAAAGGTGTGAGGCAGGGGAAGGAGTTTATTAATGACTAATACAACTAGCTGGAAAATAGAGCTGAGCTTTGAAGGGAAAATGATAGAAATATTAACTAAAAATTATAAATAGGAGATAAGATTGCATATTAGAAGTATGGGGTGTAGATAGATTGTTACATAGTAGAAGACTACAAGATGCCAAAATATTAGAATGAAAATGGAAAAATCAATTCAGTTAAAGAAATTCCATTATTATTTTCTTTACATGGAACTAATAACTTGATTTGAACAACCATTTACATGTTTTCTCAGTTTTAGCATAGTGTAAGTTATGTTCAGTAATGTCTTCTAGTTATTCATGCAACTAATAAAGTCCAAAATTTACAAGGATTGAGCCAATATTAATTATTATTTATCAAATATGGAATTGAAAACAAAATCAGATCCAGAAAGAACCTTCAAAATGTCCTTATTCAATCCTGTAAGTGTATAAATGAAAAAAACAAACAAACAAACAAAATTCTGGTAATTTACATATTCAGAATCAAATAGATATTGGAAGAACTGGGATTCAATTTCATTCCATTCAAGAAACATTCATTAAACATTAATTGGCAGTGTCCAGGTTAAGGGGGGGGGTGCATTGGAGAAGATGAATAGAAGTTTGACCTGTCTTAAAGACCTTTTAAGTAGAGGAGCAATCATAGTCACACAAAAATGAACAGAAAGCAAAGCAAAAGAACTATAATGCAGAAGAGCATATATTTAGAATATAAAACAAGATACACAAGAAGTTCTCTGTGAAGTCTAAAGAGGGAAAGAATCATCTTTCCTGAATCCGAACCCAGGGATTGGTTGTATCTTGTTTCCTAAACAATTCAACTTTGATTTGATTCCAAAGACAAATATTTATTAAACACCTACTTACTTTATGCCAGGCAGTGTGCCAGGTATAGAAGAAATGAAGATGAATAAAATTATAGTACCTAATTTCCTCAAATAAGAAACACTTTTTCTTAGTTATTGATTAGAACAGCTTTGTGAAAGATAAACGCTTGCCCTCTTTTACAAGATGAGGCATCAGCTATAGAAGTAAAGTAATCCTCCTGTCACTAAGAATTAGGATTAAAATTCTCT
Organism: Myrmecobius fasciatus; assembly: GCA_023553655.1. Classification (NCBI taxonomy): domain Eukaryota; kingdom Metazoa; phylum Chordata; class Mammalia; order Dasyuromorphia; family Myrmecobiidae; genus Myrmecobius; species Myrmecobius fasciatus. The sequence continues at coordinate 404,876 of JAJPUD010001235.1, forward strand.
GTCTCTACATCCCACTGAAGTCTCTGAATGAAACTACAGAAGACATTTATGAAGTTAATAAAAACATGAGTATTAAGAGAAACAAGTACAACAAAAGGGAGAACAGACAGTCTAAAGATAAATGTTCTTTAGTCATTGGCCTTATCTCTCAGCAATACACATGCCTTCATTATTATTATTATTTATCACTTTAAATAGTGGTGTTACCTAGCTTCTTTTAAAAAGGAAAACTAAGAGATTTAAAATGACATTTTCCTTTCCTAGCTTAAGCATTTGGTTTTATATGGAAGTTATTTAAAATTTATAGCCTACAATAAACTACATTAGGGCCAAAGTTTTAGACCCCATTTAGTTCATTCCTTTCTACTTGTAAATAGCTGGAGAAGAGGTGAAGAGTTTTCTTGGATAAATACTATTATGGCTACATTTAAAACAATACGCTTTTTTATACATTCAGTCTGCCATGCATATATACATATGTTTATGTAGACAAAGTTGGCCCAAGGATAGAATGGTAGGCCTGAGTTCATATTTGGCATTAGCCACTTACTAACTGTATGAATCTCAACAAATCAGTTAATCTCTTTTTGACTTAATGCAGTGGGGAAGGAAATAGCAAACCACTCTATTATCCTTGCTAAAAAAATCCCAAAGACAGTATTGGTGTGCTATGGTCCACAGGGTCAAAAAGAATTGAACATGTGTGTGTATGTGCATGTGGATGTAGATATCTACTCGTGTGTGTGTGTGTGTGTGTGTTTGTATATGTGTAATGTTGTTCACTCATTTCAGTTGTGTCCAACTCTGTGACCCCATTTAGGGTTTTCTTGGCCAATATACTGGAGTGGTTTGTTCCTTTTCCAGCTCATTTTACAGACGAGTAAATTGTGGCAAATGATTAAATGATTTGCTCAGCTAGGGAATATCTGAGGCTAAATTTGAACTCAGGTTTTCCTGACTCCAAGTGTGTGTTTGTGTGCATGCACATGTATAGGCAAATATAAAAAGGCAACATGGTATGGTAGAAAAGATACTGACTTTGGAATAAGAGCACGCAAAATCAACTCCTGGCTTGAATGTTTACTGCTTTATAATCTCCAGCAGTTTATATGACCTCTCTCAACATGCTCAACTATAAAATGAAGGAATTTTATCAGCTGAACCCTAAGGTCCTTTTTACTCTCAGTCAAAGAGCCTTGCAATTTTCTTCAATCAAATGTACACTTGCACAGGCAAGAATTTGCTGAGAAGCAACTAGCTCCATCAGTGTCCCTGTAGTATTGTTCTATTCAGGCTTTGTTCCACTCTCATTCTTTTCTTTAGATTCATTAAAAATAAATAATCAGGCCCAAAGCTTCCTAGGCAAAACACAGTAGGGTTTGTGTGGCTACTTTTAAGGAATACAGATGTGAATTCAATCACAAATTTATGCAATACTACATTGAGCTTCAGAAGTAATATGCCAAATATCTCAAGTGTACCTTCAGCAAGGAATCCCAATGCCTTCAACTTCAAAAGGTAATATTCACAATGACACCTGAATGTCAACAATGGAAACAAAGAAGGAACAATATTAAGACAAATCTAGGTAGAAAAAGCTAGGTGGAGAACCACAATAATTTTTTAAATGAGTACATATAATTCACAAATACTGAAGAAAAATTGGTCCAATGGAAAATGCTACTTTGCTTACAAATATAATTTCCAGAAATTTGGTCTCTTTGTCCCTACTCTTTCTCTGATCTGTTCAGTCATGGAGTCAGTTTGTCAAAAGATGCTATCCTAAATTAAACTTAAAACAAGTTCCCATCAATCAGCAACAGCAACAGCAACAATGACAACTGGATATTTTAATTCCAGAATATCTATAGGTCCTGCGAAAAAAGATATGTCTGCACAAAGATGCAGATTTCTTTCTCTTTTCAGAAGATTTGTTTATAGAGGCGGACAAGCAATTAATTAATTAGGACTACTCTAATCTTTATCTGACCCTGGATTTCATGTCAGATAAGAAACTCCAGCTTGACCTTTAATTTATTCATTTCCCAAATGCAAAATATAACAATCTTGTCCTAAGGTTATTTTGCATAAACAACAAGACACACACACACACACACACACACACAAAACAACAAGACACAGTTGATAAAGATCTTAAACTTTCTGTGCTCTAGGCAAATCTACAAAACAATAAATTTTGGGAAGGATGCAGATCTGCATTGTTAGAGAAAGTTTCTTCACTAAGAATTCCCTATACTAATAAAATCACAGGTCCAGTTTCAGTCTATATCATTAATATGTTAGAATGGAATACCATCATAAAGAAACAAATTCTAATTCAAATGCTATTTGGCTAATTGCCCCTTTATAATATTTTCCCATGGAATAATCTCTTTTTTAACCTCAAATTTAGTTTTGATGAAATCAAATATCAGTGCTGGATAAAGGGCATGCTTATATTGGAAAATACTAGATAAAAATACAGTTTCCAAAATGGAGGTAGAAGACTTTTCCAATCTTGTCCCTTTTAATTTTTAAATAATTATATATATATATACATACATATATATATATATATATATATATATAAAACATTCATTTTTTAAAAGATTAAGTTCTGAATTTTCTCCTTTTCTGTTATTGTTAATTGATATCATTTAAACATGTGAAGTCATGAAAAACACATTTCGATTTAGGCATGTTGCAACAGAAATAAAAGAAAAACAAAATGAAAAGAAATCATGCTCCAAACTGCATTCAGACTTTATCAATTCTTTCTCTGGAGACAGACAGATAGATAGCATTTCTTATGATTAAGTCCTTTAGAATGTTTTAGATTATTATATTGCTCAGAATGGCTAAATTATTCATAGTTGATCATCATTACAGAATTGATGTTATGATTCAAAATGTTCTCCTGGTTTTGTTCACTTTATTTTGCATTAGTTCATATGTCTTTCCATTTTTTTTTCCTGAAACCATCTTGCTCATTATTTCTTATAGCACAATAATATAGCATCATAAGTATATACCACAATTTGTTTAGCTATTTCTCAACTGATGAATATCCCTTCCATTTCTTTCTTTTTTCAACAAAAAGAACTGCTATGAATGTTTTTGTATATACAGGTCCTTTTCCTTTATTTTTGATCTCTTTGGGACATAGATCTAGTGGTGGTATTGCTGGATAAAATAATATGTACAACTTAATAACTCTTTGTATATAGTTCCAAATTGATCTGCAGAATGGTTGGATCAGTCTACAACCCCATCAACAACTTATTAGTATTCAAATTTTTCCACATCCCCTCCAACACTTATCATTTTCCTTTTCTGTAATATTAGCCAATCTAACAAGTGGGAAGTATTGCTATAAATAAACACTCATATTCCCAATCTACAAAGATGGGAATGAGGTTCATTTTCTCAACTCTATTGTAGGTCTAAGATTTTTGATTATTATAATTACATGCCTTTCAGTTCTTTTAAAATCATTTATTTTATTCTGATCTTAAAAAATAAAACAAGCATTTCCATAACACAGTAGAATAGAAAAAAAGATTATACATGAAATTGCAAATTTATTATTCACTACATGCTATTTAAATATACATATATATATTTATAATAAATTACATGACTTTCAATCCTGATTTTTTTTTGCTCTTTCTATTTATATCATGATAGCCATTATGTGTATTATTTTCCTACTCTTTAAGACACTGCAGTAGTTCATATATCTTACTGTGCTTCTCTGAATTCATAATATTCAATATTTCTTATGGTGCCATGATATTACATTATAATTATGTGCCAGAATTTCTTTTTATATGCTCCAGCTAACATATATTTACTTGGGTTTACTGTTGTCATAAGCAATCCAATGATTAATTTGATGTTAACAGGGCTTTTCTTTCTTAGCTTTGGAACTTGTTGGGGAATATGAATAGCAATAGTATCTATGGGTCAAAATATGAATATTTTATTCACTAAAAATTTATTATGACTACATTTTGTAACATGACCTTTCATATTCAGGATGCATATAAATTATGAACGTTTTTATTGTTATATGCTATGAGATATTGACCAAAAGCTAATTTCTGACAAATTGCGTTTTAATTTCCCAAGTTGTTTTCATGAGGATATTTTCCACAAGTGACTTTTATTGTTAGGTTTAAAGAATATTGAGTCATTGAATTCAACTTTTTTTTCATTCTTTAATATGTATGCTGTTTTTGTTTTATTGTTTAATAAGGACATAATATAAAATCATAATACAATATGAAGTCTGGAAATATTAGTCCCCTTTCATTATTTCCCTCTCATTATTTCTCTTGAGAGCATATTTTGTTACCTAAATAAACCCTCATATAAACAAATAGATATAATTTTATCTCTTCTTGACTGATGTTTATCCATTTAGTTTCTTTTTCATAGTTATGATGGAACACTGAAGAAACATGATCAGAGTACAATATCATTGAATAGTACATCAGCCATAAACTGAGGCACAAAGAAACCAAACTTTAACTGGCCAAGATTATGAAACATTATTTGGAATCCCGTAACTTTATTAGATTTGCTGTCAGAGTTCCTTGTGTGATATGTTTTTATTGAACTAAAATTGATATTTATTTTACCTGCAATTGTGACATTGCTATCACTATCATATCTAGAACTACACTTTTGAATTCTTTCAAAAATATTCACAATGTCCATAAGCATTGTGGGAAGGCACAAATGAATCTGAAAATCAAATTCCATAGTGAATATTCCTATCAGAATGATAAAGCAGTGGTGAAGGTCACAGTCTCAGAAATCAGTTTTGAGAAACTTCTCATAATGACCAAAAGGAAACATCATATTAAAATTAGAAATCATAGACTAAAAAATGAAAATATATTGTAATGTATTATGCTGCAGGGTGTATTTAGAATATCACAAGTAACATATTGTGAAATAAATGGTGAAATTGGGAAATAATCAATTAGACATACTATATATAGCTATCTCACCAAGGAGATGGAATACTGCCATTTCTACATTCCCTCTCACTACCATAATTCAGTAACTTTTTGAAATTTACTCACTTCATATAATAAATATTCACTGACTTCATATTTATTATACAATCATAAATCTGGTAGGCATTTTCTAACAACCTTTGGAATACTTTCTCTCCTCAGTAAGTTCAGTGCCTGGCTTACAGTCTTTCTCTTCTCTTCAATTTCTATCAAAACACATATCAATGCTTCCTCAAAGATGCTATCCTCCAAGTTCTTCATATTACTTACTTCACATGAACTACTGCATCCAATTTCAATCACACACAAAGATGCTCATACTCTTGATCTTGTTATCATGCACATATATAACTTTCATGTTCACTGATTCCTGTTTCCTTATCTGATGACGATCTATTTATTCTTCTTTCTTTTCTGCTCTGTAATCCCATATTCAGTTCTTTATCTTCATAGTTTTTTAACTCCACGGTTATTTTCCAAGTTATTGCACTTGAAGTAGCTACTTTCTTCTCCTTTATGAATTAAGTAAAATCAAAACCCCAAAATCAGACCAGTAATATTGTTTCAACTTCAAAATCAAGCATCCAGTTGGAACCTTGTATCCAATTATGTAATTCATATTTAGATGAAATTTTTATTATGGAATTAAAAATATCCCATAGATATGTCTCTAAGTTTTTAATAAGAGTAGGTGTGTATTAAAAAAGAAGGAAAAAATGATACCTTAAAAGAATTTTCTTTGTTTTATTCTTTGTTAATTTTTTTAAACTTTGGAACATTGTAAGAGTTTAAAAATTTATGTCTTTGACTTAAGGAAAATTGATCTTGCAATTTTTTTAAAGGAGGGAGGCACTGATAGCCCATAGAACACTGACTTTGGAGTCAGAAAATTAGTTCAAATCTTGATTTTGCTACTTAATAACTTTCAGCATTTATAAACATCAAAAAAGGTAGGTATTTGAGGTCACTTCCAGCTCTAAATATGTGATTCTATAAAATAATGGAAAAGAGAAAAATTTTAAGATTTTCCTCTTTTCAGAAGACATTGAAAGGTCAGAAAGAACCTGCTTCTTATTCTTAACATGCAATACCTCAAGAAAGTGGACAAAATTAATGAAATCTGGCTTGTTTAAGATATGCCACTTAATTTAACAAGATGGATAGAGGACAAAATTAATGGAATGTTCCAGAAACTTACAAATATCTGTTACTAAGCAGTTTTAAAAGGTTAAATTAACTCTATTTCTAAATGAATTGGGGTGGTTTTGTTGCATTAGTAGGAAAAGGAAAAGAAGAAACAAAATATGGGATAGTGTATTAGTTTCTTCTCCTCTCCTCTTTTCTCCTTTTCCTTTTCCTTTTATATCAAGTATAATCAATATTAAGATATAAAGAAACTAAACAAAGCACATCATAAAGTACTGTTTCAATTTCTTAATTCTATTGTGAAAGTGAATATCATCTAAACTCATGAACACATCAGCTTACTGAGATTAAGTGTCTTTGCCTTGATTAAAATATATTGGTATCCACATAACCAATGAACACTAATATTTATTTCTAGCTAAGAATTGAAGTTGTATATCTCAAGTTGCACAACCTCTTCTCAGCTAGAAATAATATCTGAAGTTGGTGTCTCTAAAGAGTTGTTATTTGGGAACAAGTTTACATTGAATTAAGTATACATGATAAAATATAATGTTATCAATAAGAACAATACCCTTGAAAAAGAACTAGTAAAAAATATTGTCTTGGAATTTTAGAGCTTTAAAAATAAGAAAAATGTAGGACTTGGACTAGACAACATAGAATAATAATAATGGTAATGTTACGAACCATTCAGGAAAGTTTTTGCTACTTCCAATAGGATGTGCTATATTTTTCACATGATTTTTAATTTTTATATACACAAGGTACTGTAAATATTGCATAATCAATCAATATTTTAACTAAAATGAATATTAACAACCAAGATTAGTTCACAAGATGAAGGGAGTATGGGAAATGATATAGAAAAAAAACTGTCATCTTCTCTAAAATAGAACTAGGAGGAAAAAAAAGGGGCAAGTATTTATTGGAAAATAATTTAACTTAAGTACTACTATGAAAGTGAACATTCCTTACTTCATATAATTCTAAAATTTCATGAGCTTGTTTGCCTCTTGAGCTGATCTATAAGCTTATTATAGACAGGGACCATTTTTTACTGAGAAGAGGTATAGTGGTGAACTTGAAACACAGAAATGATGATGGACTTAAATTCACATTTAAATTCAAGTTCTTGTCTTTGACCCCAGGGAAAATAAGAATCTTTCTTGTTTTTAAGCCAGGAAAAGGATTACATAGCCTCAGTAGAAATCTGCAAGCATTTGAAAGTCTCTTGTTTGTATTCATTATGAAATATACTTTCTGATTCTCCTGGGAATAACTAGAAGCAAAGGCTAGAAACTCTAAGCAAAACAGATTAGAGCAGAATAACTCCAAACAAAGAACTTCCTAATAATTCAAGCCATCCAGAAATAGAATGGATTGATGTTATAACAGTCCATTGAGGCTATAATGAACTACATAAAAATGTAAGGTATTTCACAACCCCTTTTGCTTGACAGAAGTTAGACTAAATAACCTCTAATCTTCCTCTCACTTCATTTTTTTTTTGATGGAATGAAACTAGAAATAGGTTGGTGGGATAGTAAGTCTCTGAAACATCTAAAAATTTTACTTGTTCTAGACATTTGATTTTATAGGCATTCTTTCTACCAAAGTAGATTGGAATTTATATTTTAAAATTCATGAATTCCTGAGAGGCTAAGTGACTTATTTAGTCAGAGTTAAACTGCACATATATGTTATAGTGAAGACTGTAACCTGTGTCTTTGATGATTCCAAAGTTAGTTCTTTATCCATAACACCATGCTGCCTCTTTTTACTACAAATAATTATCACATCTATGATGACAATGAGAGTGGGATGCTTTACATTGTAGAATTATGTATTTCAAACAATGCACTTACTTTCAATTAACTTGACTCATTTATTGAGTAAAGAACTTGGATATTAATAAAAACTATCTAGAGATTAAATGCATTAGATGAAAGGTAGTAGATATGCCCTTTAGCAACCTATCACTCTGCAGCTTCTCAGTGGGGAAAAAAACTCTGAACCTCTAGTATATGGGGATTGAAATTATGATGTTTTCTTTCTTTTGTAATTTTATTTTAAAAGAAGATAAAGGATAAAAGACCATCTGTCTCTGTACATTCATGAATCTAAAAAGGACTAAATCGGTATTTATATGTACCTGATTTATTTGGGGGAAATTATGTTAAGAGAAATAAGTGGCTTTTTAAAGATGTTTTCTAGGAAGTCTATGCAGAAACAATGCTCAGAAAGAATTAAAATGTTTTATTGCACCTATTATGCTAAGTATGAAATTACAGATTATTAGTGGTAAGTCATATTAAATTTGCCCCCAAATAATTCAATATTTGTTGTTAAGCTATTAATGTAGAAATAATGTTAATTAAATCTTGGAGCACTCATGCTGATCTCATTACACTCAGCCAACAGAGTAGGGGGTAATAAAACCATAGTACATACAACAAATAGAAATATTATCATTTTCTCTATACCTCATAAGAGAAGATCCAGTATGGGCAAATATTATTTGAAAGCTAACAATGAGATAGCAATTATTTAGTCATGAAAAAGATCTTAAAACTCCTGTGTGACCTCTGAAATCTCTTTTGGAAATTATACTTGAAAATCAATTAATAATTATTAGCATTCTCACTTAATTAATAGCTGAGATTAATTGGGTAGTAGGGGGAAAATTGGAAATCCTGAAAGTCATAATTTGCCAGCATTTAAAGATGAGAAGTAACAAACCATAGGAAACAGGGGTAGTCTCCATATCAAGAAAGACCAAGTTCAAATTCTGCCTCTAATACATAGTGATTGTGATCTTGATTGGAAGGCATTTAGTCACTTAGTTGTTGAATAGCATTGGTTAAGAAAGTGATGAAATCTTGAGACCACAAGTCTATTCTATATTTTATGCTGTGGAGCAGCTGCAATTTACTGGTGCTTAGCAACAAAAAATGTTGGTTGATTGACTGATTAGAGGGAATGTCCATACTGATAACATAACAGATTCTTAGAAATACTGATTTGCTGCAATTTTAATTAGAAGAAAATGTCACTTTCCCTTGTATCCACAGAGTACAAACACACCAATATCTAATCTGACATAAAATTAACTTTTTATAATTGTTATTGTTCAATCATTCAGTTATGTCCATCTTGTTGTGACCCTATGGACCATATCATTTTTATATGGTCCATGGAGTTTTCTTGGCAAAAATACAAGAGTATTTGGCCATTTCCTTCTTCAGCGGATTAAGGCAGAAAGTACATGATTTGCTCAGAGTCATACAGTTAATGAGAGCTTGAGGCTGCATTTGAACTCAGGTCTTCCTGACCCTAGGCCCAGCTCTCACTCCACTGAGCTACCTAGCTGTTTTTTTTTTTTAAAGCATTCACACACACATACATACACATACATCTTTATTTATGTGTGTGTGTATACACTACATACACATATATCATACATCACAAACACATATAGTTCCATAATATCCACATTGCAATTTTAAGATTGTTTATTCTGGAGGCACAGCCTATGGTATAGTGGAAATAGAATTGCATTACTTTGGATCATTTCAAAAATACAATTAAAAAAAAAGATTGGGTAATAACTTTCAATTAAAATAAGTGGCAACATTACAATGAGTATTTGAGTAGTAGATTGTTTATCATTCTAAAACATGAAACATTTTGGTGGCAACTTCTAAAAAGGACTTCAAATTAATGTATCATTTTGTTGACACAATTCTAGTCTCTAAAATCACTAAAGTACTCATTTTTTGGAAACAAAAAACTACATGAAAAATGTGTATGTGTTTGTGTTATCTAATAAGTAACATCTTCTGTGGAACTGATTTTAAGTGAATGGTGGTGAAAATCACCAACAATAAATTGAAATATATAGTAGAGAACAAAAAGGTAAAGTACAAAACTTTAGTTCATTGAATTTGGCAAATTCTGATTTTGGGGACCAAGAAAAATTGATTAGCATGTGGCTTGAATTGTGCCATAAAGCAAGATATGGATTACGTAAAGATATACCTGTTTGGCAAAATTAAGAATTGGTAATAAGGTGATCGATTATAATTACACAATGAAGTCAACATCATTTATTAATGCTGATTGCCAAATTACTGTGTGCCATGCATTATGCTAATGTGGCAACTTTTAATTATTCAATGTATCTCAGAAATATATATATCCCATAAAGATAAATACACACTATAAATATATGTTTCTGTACACACACACACCTATGAGAACTTATCAGAAAAAAGCCTTTTGATCACAGAAACATTCCTGCTTACATGTGAAATGATCTATATATCTCAGGAAAAACTGAAGTACTGAAGTAGTCTATGGAAGCTTCAGATAGGACACAGAAATATTTCAACAACAAAGTCTTTAACTGTTATATGTGAGAAATGCTGTACAGTTTAGGCTGGATGAATTCATTTATTACATTTTTTTCCTAGTCACATTATCCTTCTGGTATATAGAGACACCATCTGTAATTATTCCTTCTTTAGTACAGGGTGAAGAGATAGTGATCAACCAAAGGTTTTCATTGGTGGTGAATGCAACCAGAATGTTAACTTCTATTCATCCAGCAATAAAGAAAAGAGGACAAGCAAATATTATGGTTGCATGTTTATTTTAGATTTTTTGAAGTACATTTCTATGCAAATTACAGGTGGCTTCTAATTTCCAGGCAAAGGGCCAACATTGTCCTCTGGGCTACAGAGCCTGGGCTTACAGTCTTTCCTAAAGAAGAAAGTTGAGTGCTTTCAGAATATCACACTGACTAAACAAGAGATGATTAGGAAATGATTTAGGATCAAGTACTTTCCATTAATAAGAGAAGTGGTAATGAAGCCAATAAAAGCTATGACTCTGAATAGCTTATTTTTAACATAGTCTCAGATCTCTGTGCCACTTCTATAGTGTTTATAATTGTTATTGTTCAATCATTCAGTTATGTCCATCTTATGAAAGTGTGCATCACAGATGCATTCCAATCAATGGGCATGTATTTTGGGATCCATTTTGCAAATAACCATTTTTTTAAAAAAATTACACTCCTGATTTCATTAGTACAAAGGAATTCCTAGTGAGGGAACTTGAAGACGACTAAGCCAAATTTACACTTGTTCTGCAGTCTTACAGTCTTACAAAGTTTCCTGAAGCATTGAGAGGCTGTGAGGTTCTGGATATTAAAACTAACATGCATCAGAGGGAAAACTTAAACCCAGACCTTCCTAATCTGAATCAAGTTATCTGATATATCACACTGCCTCATGAGGATTTGAAAAGTAAAATCACAACTTTGCAATCTTGATTGAGGTATTGTTTTCCAACTCTTTAAAGGATGCTGTCTTTCTAAGTCCAATTTACAATTATTTCAAAATATTGTTCAAAAATATCATATTCAAGCTTCACAAATACTCTACAAATTATCTGTATCATTTCATTTTAACCTAAAAAGAAATCAGCTTGGGAAGAATTAAGTAATTCATACAAGCTAGACTTTCATGCCTTAGTACTGAGTGACATTGTCAATAATAAATGATTTAGTTGGCTCATTTTAATTTTAATATAATTTACCTTGTAATAGTTTAGTATGATTGATGGTATAATGCTATTACACACATGAATACCATTAGACACCCACATAGATCCCATTGTTGAAATCTTCATGGAAATTCCATGTCATTCTTTTAGTTGATCCATGAAATTTCTTCTCAAAAGGTTTTCTCCCAAAATATTCTTTACAAAGCCATATTTAAACAACCTGAACTTGATGTCTTCATGAAAATTGTTATTAGTTTCAAAGCTCTCTATTATGAAGTAGAATGGTTGGGGGTATGGGGAAGCCAAGATGCCAGAGAGAAGAAAGATTTTTGTCTGAGTTCTTCCTGGTGTCCCACAGTTCAACAATAGATCAATCCTCTGCACTGGTTTTGGAGTTTATTGGAGTGTAATAAATTTCTAGCAGAAGATATTTTGAAAGAATTTCAGAAAATGGCTGTTTTAATTGAGCAAGGTGTTGGGACAAAGAGGAGAAAGGTGAAAGAGGAGGGGGATGACTGCAGGGATACAGGGTAGTGCAGTGCACTGGGGATTTCTACTGAGAGGATCTTAGCCAAAATACAGCAGCATTGCCCGGGTTCTGTTTTGAAGAGGAAGATTGGGACAATCTTCCCTTTGTCCTAAAAGCAGACTTCAACATATAAAAATGAGCAAAAAGGCAAAAAGAACTTTGACCATAGATAGTTTTCATGGAAATGGAGAACAGATCTCAAACCCTGAGGACACTAAATGCAAATCATCTACAGATGAAGGCCCAAAAGGTGAAATTAGTTGGTCTTCACCTCATAAAACTCTCTTGGAAGAATTCAAAAAAGGTTCTTAAAAGAGAGTTAGAAGAAAATTAGGGAAAAGAAATGAGAATCTTGAAGGAGAATTTGAAAAAGGAAACATAGAAATTATCTGAAGAAAACTCCTTTAAAATATTTAGAGAAATGGAAAAAGCATATAATTTCTGAAAAAACAGATTTGATGAAATGGAAAAAAAACACATAAATCCTTATAAAATAGATATGACAAAATGAAAAAGAAACCAATTCATTGAAAAACAGAATTTATGAAATGGAAAAAAAAAACATTTAAAAAGTCAATTGGCCAAATGAAAAAGGAGATACAAAAGCTAACTGAAGAAAATAATTCATTAAAAATTATAATTGAACAAATGGAAGTGAATGACTCAATGAGATATCAATAATTAGTCACACAAAACCAAAAAATGGAAAAAAATAGAATAATATGTAAAATACCTCATTGGAAAAACAACTGACCTGGAAAATAGACCTAGGAGAGACAATCTAAGAATTATTGGAATAATTGAAAACCATGATGAAAAAAGAGTCTAGACAACAACTTTCAGGAAATCATCAAGGAAAACTGCCTTGATAACCTAGAACCAGAGGGTAAAAGAACCATTGAATGAATTTGCTGATCACCTCTTGAAAGAGACCCCAAAATAAAAACTCCAAGGAATATTGCAGCTAAATTTCTGAATTATCAGACCAAGGAGAAAATAATGCAAGCACCCAGAAAGAAATAATTCAAATATCGAGGAGGCACAATCAGGATTTCCCAAGACCTAGCAACTTCCACTTTAAAGGATCAAAGGGACTGGAATATGGTATTCCAAAGGGCAAAGGAACTTGGATTGCAGCCAAGAATCATCTGTCCAGCAAAAGTTCACATTATGTTTTAGGGAAAAAGACAGGCATTCAAATAAGCAGGTGAATTTCATTTATTTCTGATGAAAAGATGAGAACTCAACAGAAAATTTGATCTTCAAATACAGAACTGAAGAAAAGTATAGACAGATAAAAAAGGAAAAAATAACTTTTTTTTAAGTTGAAAAGTTTACATCTCTTTATGGTAAGATATGTTTAACTCTTATTAGTTTCCCCCTTTCCTTTCCCCTTTCTTCTCCTACTCCCTTATAGCGTGATACAAGTTTCTCTGTGAGCTAAATGTATCAGAATTGGCTCAAAGAGACAACAGAAGTAGAAGGGGAAAGAATAAGAGAGTGGGAGGGAATGTAAAAGGGGTGGACTGTTTTAGGGAGATGGTGGTCAGAAGCAAAACAATGGGGAGAAGGGAAAGGGGAAAGGAAAGAGAAAAGTATAATGGGGAAAATAAGATGGTAGGAACTACAGAATTAATCATTTTAACTGTGAAAGTGAATGGTATGAATCCCAGAATCCTATAAATTGTTTACAAGAAACACATTTAAACAAAATGATATATACAGAGAAGGTAGAAGTTTGGAGCAGAATCTATTATGCTTCAGGTGAAGCAAAAAAAGCAGGGGCAGTTAATCTGATCTCAGATCAAGCAAAAGCAAAAAATCGATCTAATTAAAAGAGATAAGGAAAGAAACTTCACTTTGCTATAGGATACCATAGATAATGAAATAATATCATTACTAAACATATATGCAACAAATAGTATAGCATCCAAAGTCCTAGAAGAGAAGTTGAGAGCTCCAAGCTCTCTTTACAAGCAGCAAAACTATACTAGTGGGGGATCTCAACTTTGCTCTCTGAGAACTAGATAAATCAAATCACAAAATAAGAAATTAAGGAAGTGAATAGAATTTTAGAAAAGTTAGGTGTGGTAGACCTTTGAAGAAAATTGAATTACAGAAAGGAATATACTCTTTTTGTAGGTGGTACATGGAACCTATACAAAAATTGACCATGTATTAGGACATTAAAAACCTCAAAAGCAAATGCAGAAAGGCAGAAATAGTAAATGCATCTAGATCATGATGCAATAAAAATTACATGTAATAAAGGACCAGGGGAGAATAGGACAAAAATTAATTGGAAATTAAACAATCTAATCTTAACAAATGAATGGGATTACAGCCAATCATAGACACAATCAATATTCTCATCCAAGAGAATGACAGTAATAAGACAACATACCAACATTTATGAGATGCTGCCAAAGCAGCTCTTAGAGGAAGTTTTATATCTCTAGATACTTACTTGCATAAAATAAAGAAAGAGAAAATCAAGGAATTGAGCAGGTAACCAAAAAGCTAGAAAAAGAACAAATTAACCCCCCAATTAAATACCAAATTCAAAATTCAGAAAATAAGAGAAAATTAATAAAATTAAAAGTTAACACAAACTTTTGAACTAATAAACAAAACCAAGAGTTGGTTTTATGGGGAAAAACAACAAAATAGATAACCCTTTTGTTAATTTGATAAGGAAAAGGAAAGAAGAAAATAAAATTATCAGTATCAAAAATGAAAAGAGTGAACTTTCCACCAATGAAGAAGAAATCAGAGCAATAATTAGAAGCTATTTTGGCAATTATATGCCAATAAATCTAATAATCTAAGTGAAATGGGTGAATACTTATAAAATATATATCACCCAGATTAACAGAAGTGGAAATAAATTACTTTAATAATTTCATTTTAGAAAAATAAATTGAACAAGCTATTAATCAACTCCCTAAGAAAATATCTCCAGGGTCAGATGGATTTAAATAAGAATTCTACCAAACATTTAAAGAACAATTTATTCCTATGCTATGCAAACTATTTGAAAAAAAAAAACAGGTCAAGAAAGATCCCTACCAAATTCCTTTTATAAGACAGATAAGTACTGATACTTTAACTGCGTAGGAGCAAATGATGCAAAAATCTTAAATGAAATATTAGCAAAGAGATTACAGGAAGTTATCACCAGAATAATATACTATGACCAAGAAGGATTTATACCAGGAAGGCAAGTCTACTTCAATATTAGGAAAACCATTAGCATAATTGATTATATCAATAACAAAACTAACAAAATCATATGATTTGTTCAATAGATGCAGGAAAAGCATTTGACAAAATCCAATACCCATTCCTATTAAAAACACTAGAGAGAAGGGAAAGCTAGTTAGTTTAGTGGCTAGAGCACCAGCCTTGAAGTCATGAGGATCTGAGTTCAAATCTGACCTCAGACACTTAGCAATTCCTGGCTATGTGACCCTGGGCAAGTCACTTAACCCCAATTGCCTCAGCAAAGAAAAAAAGCAAAAAAAAAAAAAAAAAAAAAAAAACAACCCAAAATAACAGAGGAATAAATGGAGTTTTCCTTAAAAAGATTAGTAACATCTATTTAAAATCATCAGCAAGCATTACATGTAATGGGAATAAACTAGAACTATTCCCAATAAGATCAGGGGTAAAATAAAATTGCCTACTTTCACTATTACTATTCAAAGATGTATTAGAAATTTTTTCTTTAGCAATAAGAGAATAAAAAGAAATTAAAGGAATTAGAATAGGTAATGAGGAAACCAAATTATGACTCTTTCCAGAAGATATAATCATATACTTAGGGAATCCTAGAGAATCAATTAAAAGAGTGGTAGAAACAATTTACAAATTATCAGCATTTTTAATATTACCAACAAAGTCCAGCAGCAAGTGAAACAAAGAGAAATTCCATTTAGAATAACTAGATGATATAAAATATTTGGGAGTCTACGTGTCAAGACAAAGTCAGGAACTTTATGAACAGAATTACAAAACACTTTCCACACAAATAAAGGGAGATCTAGTCAATTAGAAAACTATCAACTGCTTATGAGTAGGTTGAGCTAATATAATCAAAAGACAATACTACCTAAACTAATCTACTTTTTCGCTGCCATACCAATCAAATTCCCAAGAAATTATTTTATAGAACTAGAAAAAATAATAACAAAGTTCATCTGGAAGTATAAAAGATCGAGAATTTCAAGGGAATTAATGAAAAAAAAGCAAATGAAGGTGGCCTAGCTATACCAGACAAAACTGTATATTATAAAGTAGCAATCATCAATGCCATTTGGTATTGACTAAGAAATAGAGTAGTCGATCAGGATAAACAGTAAAGTTCACCAGACACAATAGTCAATAAATATAGTAATCTAGTGTTTGTTCAAAGATCCCAGTTTCTGGGATTGGAACTCATTATTTAACAAAAATTGTTAGGAAAATGGAAATTAGTATGGCAGAAACTAGGCATTGACCTACATCTAGCACCCTACATCAAGATAAGGTTGAAATGGGTTCATGATTTAGACAAGAGTGATACTATAAACAAATTAGAACAAAGGATAGTCTACCTCTTAGATCTGTGGAGAAAGAAATAATTTGTGGCCAAAGAAGTAGAGGATGTCATGGAATGCAAAATAGATAAATTTGATTATATTAAGTTAAAAAAGTTTTTGTACATACAAAACCAATGCAAACAAGAAGGGAAGGAGAAAACTAGAAAAAATTTTGCATCCAAGTGTTCTGATAAAGGCCTCATTTCTAAAATATATAGAGAAACAATTCAAATTTACAAGAATTCATGCCATTTTCCAAATGACAAATGGTCAAATAATATGAACAATTTTCAGATGAAACAATTAAAATCATTTACAGTCATATGAAAAATTCATTATTGATCAGAGAAATGCAAACTAAGACAACTCTGATATATCACTACACATCTCTCAGATTGGCTAAGATAACAGGAAATTAATACATTATTGCTGCAGTTGTGAATTGATGCAACCATTCTAGAGAACAATTTGGAACTATGCCCAAAGAGCTATCAAAGTGTTCATACCCTTTGATTCAGCAGCATCTACTGGGCCTGTATCCCAAAGAGATCATAAAAATGGGAAAAGTGCAAAAATGTTTGTAGCAGACCTTTTTGTAGTGGCAAGAAATTAGAAGCTGAGTGAATGCCCATCAGTTGGAGAATGGCTGTTTAAGTTATGGTATATAAATGTTATGGAATATTATTGCTCTGTAAGAAGTGATTGACAGGATGATTCCAAAGAGGTCTGAAGAAACTTACATGAACTGATGCTAAGTGAAGTGAATAGAATGAGGAGAACATTATACACAGCAAGAGCAAGATTATACTATGATCAAAATCATGGCTCTTTTCAACAGCAAGATGATTCAGGCCAATTCCAATGATCTTGTGATGGAGAGAGCCATCTGCACCCAGAGAGGGGACTGTGGAGACTGAATGTGAAGCACAACATAATTTTCTTTACTTTTTTATTGTTGCTTGCTTGCATTTTGTTTTCTTTTTCATTTTTCCCTTATTGATTGTATTTTTCTTGTGTAGCATGATGATTGTGGAAATATGTAGAGAAGAATTGCATATATTTAACTTGTATTATTTGCCATCTGGAGGAAAGAGTAAGGGGAAGGGAGGGAAAAATTTTGGAACACAATGTTTTGCAAAGGTCAATGTTAAAAATTATCTATGCATGATTTGAAAAAAAACTTTAAAAAAAAGATGTAGGAGAGCTAGATTTAGCAAAGCAAAATTTGCTATTAAGAGATAGCTCGGTATAAGATAGTGTGTTCAATTTGAAGTAAAAAAAAAGATCTGAATTTGAATCCTGCCTCAGGAACTTTTTAGCTATATGACTGAGAAAATAATTTAGCCTTGTTAATGTCCTCATGAAAAATGGTAATAATAACAGTATTTTACAGGGTCGCTGAGACAGCCTGATATGTTAAACCAGTTAGGTGCAACATGGGTTAGAACACTGTATTCTAGACTCAGGAAGACCTATGTTCAAAATTGGTATCAAACACTTACTCACTGTGTGATCCTAGGAAAGTCACATAATCTGTTTGGCTAAGTTTTCTCAAATCTAAAATGGAAATAATAATATTTATATTGTACGATTGTTTTGAGGATCAAATGAGATTATACATATCAAGTGTTTTCCAAACCTTAATGGTTGGATATTATTCTTATTTTCTTATTATTTTCCTTGAATAAAAGACCTTCCTATGTTAGATACTATGTATGCTTTTCAATGTGGCACATTATATTGATAAAAAAGTGAAAAATTAAAATTTCCAAAATTTCCAGGTCATGTAAACAACAAGATGTATGATTAGGTATTTTCTTAGATCTCTATCACCTTTCAAATCTCTCAAAAATGCTAAAGATGAAGCAACAATAGATGTGTCAATGGTCTAAAACAACTAAAATCCCCCAAAAAGTTAAAAAAATATGAATGGATATCTATTAACCATGGACTCACTTTGCATCCCTCTGCACTCCACTCCACTTGCAGTGGAGCTATATTAGCAGACCCAAGGTCATGACACAAGCTTAAAACAAAACACCTATATGCTAGAACCTCTCCCACTTTTTGGTACTGTGGAGAGTCTGGATATAGACTATGGAACTTTCTTTGAGTCTCAACAATCAGCTTGGCCACAATTCTGTAAGATTAAAACCTTGCTGGAGGCTGCAGCTCAGAAGTACAAACTCTGAATTGCTGGTGCTGGGGAAATCAAGCTCTGCCATTGCCATACCAGAGGACTAAGGATCAGATGGAGTGATACAGGTTATTGGTACAGGATCTTTTGCATGATGGAGGCTAAATAGCACTCCCCAAAGCCCGAGAGAATAAAGCAAAACATCTAGTCAGGACTATTTCTGACTACCCAAATATAACTTCAGGCAAACACTTACATCAAAAAACAATGAATTGCTCATGGAAAAGACTAAGATTCTTAGAAATCTAACCCCCAAGAAAACAATTAGAGGAAAGGGAGTAAGAGAATGAGTTATAAGGAAAATAAGTGTTGAGAAGAGGAAGACTGAAATAACCAAAGATTTCAGGAAGAAGAAAATTTAAATAAAAATAAACTTGAATATAAACATATAAATCAGCACAGTAGCAGGAAAAGCCCTAAGTAAAATGAAATATGACTTCCGTTCTAATAAATGAGTCAAGACAGCTATTAATAAATACTCCATAGGTAGCTAGATGGTGCAGTGGATAGAGTACTAGCCCTGAAGTTAGGAGGACCTGCGTTCAAATCTGGTCTCAGACACTTAAAAAGTCCTAGCTGTGTGACCCTGGGCAAGTCACTTAGCCCCAACTGCCTCAGCAAAAATAAATAATAAATGCTCCGAAATGAAAGGAAATGATACAAATACTTGATGAAATAGAAGACCCTATAGAATTTGAAGACATTATGGATTCACAACATGCTATTGCTGAGTAGCTTGAAAGAGAAATGGGACTTATGGGAGTACAATTTGTGTTTTTTTTTAATGGCAAAAATAATTAGCAGGATAGAAAAACTGGAATCTGCTTGGCAATCCTCACAAAAGAAACAAAAGAGAGAATGATAGATGGAGAAATGAAAAAAAAACAAAGAATTGAAAATAATCTAGAATGAGAAGGAAAAAACTAACATTAAAAATTGCTCATTATTGAAGCAAAGTATATTCATCTCAAAGAAAGGATGCACAGAGACAAGAATTATAAGTCTCTCAGAAGAACAGAATAGGACAAAAAAAAAGCTTAACACCAAAATGACAGAAGTAATAGATGAGAACTGTTCAGTGACCCTAAAGTTAAAAAAAGTGAAATTCCAGTTGAAGAAAAAATCATCAATATCTAAGAGGGAAAAATAAAAGAAAAAAAATACACCAAAGTTGTTGATTCTGAGATTAAATTAATTCCATAGAGAAACAATAAATTCTGTAAGCCATCAGAAGAAAGACCTTTAAAAACATAGAAAAGCAATTCAAATAATGCAAAACAGTTGCATTCCTACTTAAAAAGGAGTCAGTAATGGAATAATGTATTGTGAAGAACAATGAAGTTTGATATTTAGAGGATGGTAACCTCTCTTGCAAATCAAAGATTAATCATGGAGAAATAAAGATGGATGGCCAGTAATAAAGAAGAATTTGAAACAGTTATAGAAAGAAAATCAGAATCAAGGAGATTATTTGCCTCTTTCATATCTCAAACCACAAAAATGCTGGAAAGGTGAATAAATATAATAGGCAAGGACAGTAACAACAACACAGTGATAATAAAAAGAATAGTAAAAAAAAAAAAAACCTTCTTTCCAAATATCCACAAAGAGATGAGAGTGAAGTTGGAAATCTGGTAGAAGTAACAGTGACAAGGCAGATGGGGGTATTATGAACAAAACATGGCAATAGTCTAACTAGGTGAATTAATGCTTTTGGGGAAAATAAGGGGGCAATATGGGAAATACATTACAACATGGAAAAGTATGTAAAAGGGAAAGAAGAGAAGATAGAAAGGACCCTGGTATGCCAGGGTCAAATTCAGGTTTAGCAATGACAGTAAGATGACCTCTGATGTCTTAAAAAGAGAAGAACCTAGCAGGAAGTGGGTAGGGAGGAGAGAGGAAACATTAAAATTGGGATGGAGGGCAAGGAAGGAGGCTTTATGAGAGAAGGTTCAACAAGATGAATGATAATATGGATGAAGAGAGATGTTTGGTAAAGGGAGAGATTGGGGAATTTTGGTGCTTAAAAAGTCCATTTACTTGTCCTACATTGGAATCCCTGTGGGCACCTAGAAATGGGATAGCATAGAAACAAAGAAATGATTTCTAGGAAAATTTAAGGGAAAAGGGGTCAATAAAAGAGAGTACATATTAAAGGCTGCATAATCACAAATGTGATGGTGATGGCACCTATCATGTAGAATCTTCTCTGACTCCTTCAGTAATTGACATTGTTCTGGGACTGAGACAAAATTGAAAAGGGATTGACTACAAGAAGCAAGCACTACAAGGCAATTGAAGAATGACTATCTCAGATACTTTGATTGCATGGAGAATGCAAAGAAAAGAAAGAAACCAGATAAAAAGGGGAGGAGTTCATGAAAGAGAATGGAAGAGTAAATAAAAAGAGAGAATCGGGTAATAAAGAGAGTGAGAGAAAACCTTTTTGGAAGAGGGCTCAAAAATGAAATGATAGTAATAATAATAAAAGAGAAATCCAAAGGATTACTTAAAGAAGAGAGTAAGCTTATACTTGACAGAAAGGGAAAAAAGGAGAAAGAAATCCATAACCAGATAAAAATAAGAAAGAAAAAAGGACAAATAAACAATATCCTAAAGGGAGGGAATCAGAGGTGAGATGAAAAGAACCAGTGGGGATAGAGTTACCTTAAGTAGATAAGTAAAAACATAATATCATGTTTCAGGAACCACAAGCTGTGACTCTTCCTCACAGGGAACTGAGATAGACTTCTCAGGGTCCTGCTGCTCCAAATATGTTGTTAGTCTCTATGTTAACATTCAAGACCCCCTGGGACTGCAGATAGGACCAATGAACAATTGTTCTTCCTTTTTCAGTGATCTACCTTTTAAGCATTTTTAGGGATGAGCACTCTCACTCTAACACCAGGGTGCAGTCAATAGAAGGAAATGCTTTGGGAGTGAGAGCCTCAAGGGAATGGGTCTCCAGGTTCTCCTCCTCTAAGTAAGTACCTAGGGCTCTACAATCTCCAAATGCTTTCAGTTTTATTAGTGGATAACTTGGTTTTGTACTATCACATAGTTAATCAAAGAGTTCTTGTCATTACACATTAGTTTTCTCTTGCCATTACTTAAAAAGGGTTCCGGCTTTTGTGTTTTCTCCACATTTGATTTCCTGGCTCTAGTTCAACTAAGGAGCCCTCCCCAAATGTTTTGGTTTAAAGATTCATTTGGTATCATATGATATGACTACTTTGGGAAGTTGTATTAGAAATTCATTAGTTGTTCTTATCTCCAGCTACATGAATTTCAATTAATTCCTCTTACCACATGAACTTTCATGGCTTACCTGATCAAAAAAAACTCATATGATATTCATAAGAATGGTGACTAATTGTTTCCACAAAAAGCCCCCCCAAAACAAGAAAAAACCCTAAAGCCAATCAAACAAAAAAATGGAACAGTTATGTGGATATACACTGGTCCCAGGAGTCACACCTGAGTTCAAATGCAGCCTCAGGTACATACTATGTGACGTTGGGTATGTCACTTAACCCTGATTGCCTTTATGAAATAAACAAATAGATTTGAAGTAATAAAAAAAAGTGTACCTTTAAATTTCTATATTTTCTATATTCTTTTTTTATTCACTCTCATGGGTTCAATACTCGTCTTTAGATCTACTGCAACTTCAGTGTCTCTCATGGAATTCATTTCTTCTAGTAAAATTCTTTTCTTTTTCCCTTAGGCATTTAGGGTTAAGTGAATTGCCCAGGGTCACACAACTAGGAAGTGTTAAGTGTCTGAGAGCAAATTTGAACTCAGTTCCTCCTGAACTTAGGACTGGAGCTCTATCCAATGTGCCACCTAGCTGCCCCTATGGAATATTTGTTAATAGATACCTTGACTCATTTATTAGAATTGAAGTCATATTTCTTTTTACTTAGTGCTTTTCCTTCTACTGTTTTTCATGCTGACTTATCTATTTATATTCAAGGAATTAAGGAATATCTAATTCACATATATAACATGTCTGAAATTCAGCTTTTTATTTCCCCTCAAAATCCTACCCTAAAATCTAGTTTCTTTGCTATTCTTTACTATATTCAGGCTCTAAATTGTAGATTCTCTTTTAACTCTTTATCACTCATTAACCACTCATATACTATCCCTGCCACAAAATGCTAACAAATTCACATCTTGCATTCTTCTATCTCTGTTCTTTTACTCACTCATTTCTAGCCCATTTCTAACTATGATCATATCGAATAAAATACTATTTGTGAAATCCTTAGCACACTATGTGGCATATATTAGGTCTTTATTTACTTGTTCCTTTTCCCTATAAACTCCCTTTTCTTCTTCCAATACCCAGTTTATGTAATCTTTTTCATTAAACCTTTTGTAATTCTTATATGAAATAGATCTTGTCTTTCTTACATTTCCCATAGCACTTGACTTGGAATTCTTGTGTCTTCTTCGACCACAATCCTTTATATACTAATTAGCTATCTCTATATTTTTCATCCAATATTAGAGTATAAACTCCTTCAGGGCAGAAGCTATATTATATAATATCAATCTGTATATTTTGACTGACCACAACAGTATCTTATTAACAGAAAATGCTTAATATTTACTGAATGGGATTTTATTGAATGGAATTGAAGTTAAATCTATTTTTAGTGAAGTTACTATAATTTGAAAAAAAACTTGCATTTATGTGCTAAGGTGTCTTTGGCAAGAACAAAGTAGTCAATTTTTATCTTAATCTCATCATGCCACATTTGAAATTGTCATCTAGCGTGTTTTCTCCAAAGACTATCTGACAGAATAATCAGAGCATTATGTGTCATATATTACCACAAAGGGCATACTCTAATTAGACCAGTAATTGTGTTCTCAATGATTACAATATTATTTTCAAAATAAAATTTAAGTAGAATGCAATTTTACTTTTTTAAAAGCTTGTCAAGTAGTTACAGTATTTTTCTTATTTTATTTATTTATTAATTTTTGCTGAGGCAATTGGGATTAAGTAACTTGCCCAGGGTCACACAGCTAAGAAGTGATAAGTGTCTGAGCCACATTTGAACTCAGGTCTCCCTGACTTCAGGGCTGGTGCTCTATCCACTGTGCCACCTAGCTGCCCCTATAGTATTTTTCTTACTACTAAACATGTACACATATAGACAACCTTTCCAAGTTGTAGTAATTGTACTATTGAAGCTGAAGGAGAGGGAATGTAGGCTGGTATTCAATTACTAACATATTTTGTAAGCTATTCACAGATAAACTTTTTGTTTACCTATTTTACTGACATTGTTTCTCCTGCAAAAATCTTTTTCTCTAAAAAGTTATCACAAGATCCTTATTTTTTATTTTAAAAAAATTTGACCTTTTATTCTGTGTCAAATACTTTCAGTCTGCTCCCCTTTTTTACATATGAAGTTTGCCAGGAGGAAAGATGAGATTTTCTGTAATTAGATCTAAAAGCACTGAACTATGCATCTTAACAAAGGACAAAAGATTGTGTAGGAAATGAGGTGATACAGAAGTAGAACCATGAAAGTTCCATGGCCCAAGGGGGCCATGTATTTATTAAATTTGAAATAGTTAATTACCCTTTAAAATTGTTTGTATCATCTTTATGTTACTCTAATACCAATAGAAGGAGAATTTTAAAAAATCTTAAATGTAAATAAATGGCCTTTGTTATTTATATTCATTTATATGAATGTGAAATAGTCCGAGATTGCGCTTCACATTTCATCCAAAGAAAATTTACTAGAAACCTGGGACCCGCTTGGGCACCTCTCCTGCTATTCCCCACATTGAAAGGCCAGCATTCACCCTTGATTCCTGGAGGTTATGGTGTTGGGAGAGAAATCAGTTAATCCATTCAATTTTAGAACTCTAGCTTGGTGCAAAGCTCTCCTTTGGGAATGCACCCTCAATCCACACTTATTTGGCAATTATTCATCAGGAATCTTAGGGGTATTTAGACATCATACATGCTCCTAGATATTCACATAGCATACCTCTTACCCCTCATTCCCTCCTCTGACAATAGAATCAAATAAATACTATAAACTCCTGCTGAAAAGGGCATGACAGTCTACCCATATATGATTCCCTTCACAATCATAGTGATTGCTTAGGCCAAAAACTCATATCCATAGCCACTTCTATACTATCTGTGTTGTCTTTCTCTATTACAGTGCAAACTTCTTGGGGACAAAGATTTTCTTACTTTTGAATTTGTACCTCTAGATTCTATCACAATTCCTGGCCCCTTAATACCTTTCGTTCATTCATTTACTAAGTCATATACTGATCCCTTTATGTCAGAACAGGAAAAAATATGACTAGATTTAGCCTTGAGAGGTTAGTAACAAGGATCTGATTTAATTGCAGAAAACAAAAATAAAATTACAAAAAATCTTTTATTCTGGGTACAAGTTACAATTGAATTAATTTTGAAGCATGTTAACTCCTAGGATAATTGATTAAAAAGAATTAAGTATTTTAAAAGAAACTCAAGTAAACTAGTTTTAAAACAATATAATTAAATTTTAAATTTGACAATTTAAAAAACCTTAAATCTATAACCTTAACTTATTAAGCTAATGTATTAACATGGAATAGCCTTCCTATCTCCCCTTAGGTTTTATAGTTCAGTTTTTGACATTTTTTTCTATATAACTTACTCATTTTAAAAATCAATGGTTCACAGTTTCAGGAAGCCCATTCTATTACATAGCATGGGGATGAATATGAGTTTTTGTAGGATCTGCCAGAATATCATAAACTCCAGTAGGTTCTGTCAAGTTGAAAAGTCTTCACCTCTGGGCCCAGAGGTAAAATAAATGTCTTTCATTCAAAGACCCAACTATAGCCATTCTATAGAGCAGGTATGCAGTAAATATTCAAGACTGATGGCTTAAGATACTAAAGATAAATACACTGCCTTGACTAAAATAACATTGTTCTTAAAATCACAAGCATGTAAGAAATTTCATGGAAACTTTCATTTCAAGAGAAAATGATCCAATTAGTTGATTATCATAATGTGCTAGGTCCATTTGATAATTTGGAGATAATATTGTTTAGAGTTTTGGACATATCTTCAGAGGATAATCTTCACAGAGCATCTATCCCCCTTGAAAACAAATCAAATCTTGTTTAAGTAAAATCCAAAAACTATGTCTTACATCCAAGGATGGATCCTGTTGAGTGAGTAATATAGATGCACTCAATGGCAGAGGCACATCAATTTTGGTTTTTAAGAGTAGAGATTAGGGCTTTGCAGAAATGTCAGCTTTGTAGGGACACAAACTTTTTTAATGGAATCAGAAAGGAACCAAATCACTTAGCTTATCTTGAAACTTGTTCTATTTCATCAGGCTAGCAAGGATTTAATTAATAAGATGAAAATCAATGATCATAACATATTATGAGGAAACTGAAGCTCAGAGAGGTAAAATCATCTGTCCCTAAGTGATAGCAATTGAGAAACAATGGATTCAAATCCATTCTGACTCTACATGTGTTGGCTTTCTACTATAATACATTGCTTTTCAGAAATTCAGGAATCAATACTCAAAGTATTTCAAAGAGAGAAAGATTCCAAGAGAGTACAAAAGAGAATAGTTATTTTGTCCAAAAGTAACCCAAAAGACATCAGAAACTACCAACTCATATACTTTTTTGTTCCTCTATGATAGTTTTTGGAAGTAGGGGCTAAGTAGGTACTCATTGATGAAATACCCTTAGAAAATATTATGAGAGAAAAGATAATCTTTTCTTTTTTTAAACAGTAGAACACATTGGTAGAATCACACAGCTGCTGAATGAAGGGTATTGAGAGAATATATGATACTCTAGGACCTGTTATTTACTAAATTCAATAAATCAAAAATTTCTATCCATAAAACAGAACATGATCATGATAGCTGTCCTCAGTTGAGGCATCTTGCATAAACATAGCAAATTATATAAGACTGAAAAAGATAAAGTCATGGAGAAAGCTCAATATTGTCTTCATACAACATATTAAACATGAAAGTATGTGTTTTTGGCAAATGTATTTATCATGGCATATGTCTTCCAAAAGGTACAAATAAAAGAAAGTCTTTTTTATTATAGCCATTTTAATCTTCACAACATTGTGATTATATCCCCATTATTCCATTCACAAAGTCAGCAGATTAGCTCTGAATCTCATCACCTCTCACCTGTACTATTAAAATCACTTCCTATTTTGGTTTCCCTGTCTTAGGATCATTCCTACTTCAATTCATCTGCAATTCAACTTTTGGAGAGATTTTCCTATAGTATGATAGTGTTAACTTTTCCTGACTTCACTACTCAATAAACTTCAGTGATTCTCTATTACCTTTAAGATGAAAACAAACTCAGGATAGCTACATGGTACAGTGAACAGAGCACGAGTCCTGAAATCAAAAGGACCTTAGTTCAAATCTGACCTCAGATATTTAATACTGACTTGGGTGTATGACTCTGGGCAGATCACTTAACCCCAATTATCTTGCAAATAAATAAAAGATGAAAATAAACTATTGCATTTAGTTTTTTTAAACTCTTCATGAACTGGTCCTCTCCTAACTTTCTGGTATTCTTACATATTACTCATTCCTATGAAAAATTCTATAATTTTATCATTCTGGACTATTTGCTGTTTCTAACACAAAGCTCTCCATCTTTCATATTCATTCCTGGACTACATTGCCTTCATAACTCCACTTAGAATTACTGTTTTCCTTCCAACTTTTCCAAAGAAGAGACATTCATATAAATATGAAAGAAATGAGAAAGTGTCCAAATTGTGACATACAACTAAATTAACTTATTAAAGTCAACTTATTAAATTAATCCATCCACATGTATAATTTGGACAGACATAACAGATTGATGTGACCTGAAATTGAAAAAAAAAATTATAAGGGCTATTTATTTAACACTGATAATTTTTCAGTGCTGCTATATAGTTGTGAATCCTGATTGTAAATTAGTATTCCCCAAGACACAAAAAACAAGCAAAGAATGATCTCTACTGTCAAATTTTACATAGAATCTCTTTAGCAGACTTTCTTAGACTGTTTTGTATCATTAATATTCTCACTAGTTTGGTAGAAGCTCTTTTAGAGCTTTTAGAGCTCTTCAGAATAAGTTTTAAATAATTGAAGGAAAGAACAATTTTAGTTAGGTTACAGAAGATAAAGGTGAAATTTGTTTCCTTTCCAAGTTTGTGATCCTCTTAAAATCTATCAATATTAAAAACCTTTCATCTGTTGGGAACATAGGGGAATCTATTGTGTAAAAGGTTGAATTCTTCAATACTCATCGAAGCAAATTAAGATCCCTTGCTCTGTTTGGAACATATGGGAAACTACTATGTAATAGATTGAACTCTTCAGCATGGAAGATTCCTTGAAACATCAAGAGAACTGTTTGAAATAAAAGATCTTAAGAACAGAAAATAAATATGATTTTCCTAAATGCACTGAAAGTGCATCAATTCACCTTCTTGGTATCACACTAAGTTTGGAAAGTTCTTCCAAATGACAAATTGTGAGCTAACCGAAATGTGTTTTCAATTCTTATAGGCATGATTTTTTATAAAATACTAAAGATTTTTAGTCATTAACACACTCAAGAATATATTTTAGTAGAAAATTATTTGATTAAAAAAAGATGTAAAAGTTTAGGGACAAAATGTAGGTATCCTTTCTAAAATATGGGAAATAGATGGGATTAAAAGATAGTTTTAATTTGGAAACTTCTAGTGACATTAATGACCTCACAAAGAGATTCATCCCATTTGGAGACATCTGTTATCTGAGTTTCAAAACAAAATTAAGGATCTCCACGAAAACCAAAAATCCTTAACTCACCATTTTCCTTTTGAAAAAAGAAAACAGAGGAAAACAAAAACTTTATTACAATGTAGATAATTATTCAAATCTAAAAAATACATCTCTTTCTGTAGCTTTGAGCTCATCAACACTCTTGAAGATGGTGTATAGTTTTGAGGAATGTTAAGGAGTCTCCTGAACTTGAATTTTTGAGTTGCCATGTTTTTCAAAAACACTAGACCCAGAATAGGTAGTCCTGAATGTGTCAAGGTCAAAGTCTTCTACCCTGAACCCCAGCTGATATACCTTGTTATTTGCATCCCAAATTGGACTCTCAGAGTGTTGTTGGTAGTCAGGACAGATGTCAATCAGTCTACACTAGACTGAAAAATTTCTTGTGTAGCTGGGATCTTTGTAGATAAGGAAACCATTCTATTTTTATATTCTAGCCATTCCTAAGGGAAAAGAATGCAGCTTTTTCCACTGCTTTATTCTTTCCCTTTGGGAGGAGTTTTGTCCTTACCTCACTTTTACTGAACATTTTCCCCTCTCATGCCATGCCTCTTTAGGGGGAAGTTTGTGTTATTTTTTTTCCTCTTTCCTTTCTTGCACTGTCATCAATACGACAAATTCTGTATAGATTGTGATCAGATTGGGTTACATTTGCATATTCATTTCTCTTGTAATATACCTAGTTTTTATGTAAGCTTCACAAAGCTGTGATTCCCTACTGACAGTACCATGTCAAGAACATGGTCATTCATGAATATATTTCATCATCAATCCTGTTATTTGGTCAATTGAAATTCTTTAGTTTTTCAGAGTGTTTATCTTTATAACATTTTTTCATGTAAATAATTTTCCTAGTTCTTTCTACTTTACTTTGCATCTGTTCATATAAATGTTATAAAGTTTCTCTGAAATCATTACATTAATTCTTTGTACAGAATTCCATTATAATCATGTGTAAAATTTTTCTTAGCTATTTCTCAATGATCAAGTACTTCCTTAGTTTCAATTTCTTTGTACCATAAAAGAGCAGCTATAAATATTTTTGTATAGTATTTCTTAATTTTTAAATTTCTCCTCATATAGCATCAAAGTATGCCTCTTTTTCTTATCATTTATGTGGAAGCCAAGATGGCAGAGATCAGACAGGAGTCTCTGTAACCTTCTCTAACCTTCCCTTAAACCAACAACATATGAAGCCTCTAGATTGATTTTGAAGCAAAAAAATCCACAATATCTGGAGGACAACACGATTCTAGAAGAAGATACTCTAGAAGAACTTCCAAACAGTTCTGTTTTAATTGGGCAGGGGGATGGTCTGCTGAACCCAGACTGCAGCACAGGGAGACCAGGGCAGGGAGCTGGAGCAGGGAGCTAAAGCAGGGAGCTGGAACAGGAATCATCACAGGAGTCGGAACAGGAGTGGGAATGTTGTGCTTTTCACAACCTGGGAGTCTTCTGTGGGCCTCTTGGGCCAATCTGTCCTGATTGTGGGCAGGTGGTTTGGAGGGTCTGCCTTTTGTGGGGGTAGATTGTGAACCACTGAAACCCTGATGAGCATCAGACCTAGCTGCTATTACACAGTACCCTAGGGTGATCAATCAATCAGCAGGACTGATCAGCACCTGAAATAATTAAATCAGCAGAACTGCCCCAGGGTGAACTAAAGCAGAACTGCCCAGCACCTGACATAATTCAATCAGCAGAACTGCCCAATACCTGAAATAATGCAATCAGCAGAACTGTCCCAGGACAAATTAAAGCAGCTGTCCCACCTTTGCCCTAAACAGACCTCATATCTTTAAAAAAAATGAATAAAAAACCAAAAAGAGCTCTCACCATAGACAACTTTTATGGAGAAAGGGAAGAACAGACCTCAAATCCTGAGGCCCCTAAAGGTAAAGCAACTCCAGAAAAAGCCCCAAAGAGAGACATAAACTGGTCTCCATGTCACAAGGCTTTCTTTGAAGATTACATAAAGAATCTTAAAAGAGAGTTAGAAGAAACATGGGGAAACGAAATGAGATCACTGCAAAATAAAATAGAAAAAATGGAAAAAATGGAAAAAGAATGCAATGAACAAAAAATGTAATTGGTCAATTGCAAAAGGAACTAAAAACAGTAACTGAAGAAAATAAGACATTAAAAATTAGAATCGAACAATTGGAAATGAATGACTCATCAAGACTTCAAGAATCAGTCAAACAAAAACAAAAAAATGAAAAAATGAAATATCTCCTAGGAAAAAACAACTGACCTGGAAAATAGATCTAGGAGAGACAATCTAAGGATTATAGGGCTTCCTGAAAGCCATGATGAAAAAAAGAACCTAGACACTATCTTCCAGGAAATCATAAAAGAAAACTGCCCTGATATTTTACACGCAGAAGGCAAAATACTCCTTGAAACAATCCACCGATCACCTCCTGAAAGAAACCCAAAAATTAAATCCCCCAGAAATATCGTGGCTAAATTCCAGAACTATCATACCAAGGAAAAGATATTACAAGAAGCCAGAAAGAAACAATTTAAATATCGAGGAGCCACAATTAGGATCATACAGGACCTAGCAGCTTCTACTTTGAAGGATCGAAGGGCCTGGAATCAGATATTCCAAAGGGCAAAGGAACTGGGATTACAGCCAAGAATAAGTTACCCAGCTAGAATGAGCATTATCTTCCAGGGAAAAAGATGGTCATTCAACGATATAGGAGAATTTCACGTATTTCTACTGAAAAGACCAGAACTGAACAAAAAAATTGATCTACAAACACAGAACACAAGAGAAACATAAAAAGGTAACAAGAAAAAAAAAACTCTTGAGAACTATATTTATGTTATAGATACTTATAGAATGAGGGTTGATTTTATGAATCTATTATTACATTATGATCATTATGATATTATTATTGTGATTTTATGATTATTATGATATGTTTATTGTGATTTTATGATTATTATGATATGTTTATTGTGATTTTATGATTATTATGATATGATAAACTGAAAAAGAAATTAGAGGTAGAAAAGGGATAACACTGGAAGAAGAGGAAAAGGAGGTAAAATAAGGGAAATTACATCACATGTAGAGGCAAAGAAAACCTATAATGATTGAGGGGAGAAAAGGGAGGGGAATGAGAACTGGGTTAATCTCCATCTCATCAGATTTGGCTCTGAAGGAATAATAGACTTATTTATAAGGAAACAGGAGGGAAAGGGGGAAGAAAAGGAGTGGGTGGGGCTCTAAAGGGGAAGGATTGTTTGAGGGAAGTGGTTATCAAAAGCAAAATAGTAGGGAGGAGGGAAAGGGGACAATAAAGAGAAAAGCATAAGCTAGGGTAAATAAGATGGCAGGAAATACAGAATTAGTTATTTTAACTGTGAATGTGAATGAAATGAACTCTCCCATAAAGTGGAAGCAGATAGCAGACTGGATTAAAAACCAGAATCCAAAAATATGTTGTATACAAGAAACACATCTAAAACATAGAGATATATACAGGGTGAAGGTAAAAGGCTGGAGTAGAATCTATTATGCTTCAGGTGAACAAAAAAAAAAAAAAGCAGGGGTAGCAATCCTGATCTCAGACCAAGTAAAAGCAAAGATAGACTTCATTAAAAGAGACAAAGAAGGAAATTATATCTTCCTAAAGGGTGCCATAGACAATGAAGCAATATCAATACTAAACATATATGCATTGAGTGGTATAGCATGGAAATTCCTAGAGGAAAAGTTCAGAGAGATGCAAGAAGAAATAGACAGCAAAACTATAATAATGGGGGATCTCAACCTCCCTCTCCTCAGAACTAGATAAATCAAACCACAAAAACCATTTATGTTCTTGGTCTACTTTGTTCTCTGGAATTGCAAAAAACAAAATTTCCCCTTTTTTAGTTGATAGCTCAAATATCATTTGCCAGCCCTTCACCTTTTATTTGGCACCCAATAGAATACAATACTATATATTTGTAAAATTTGGTCAATACTATTAAAATTTTTTTGTTCTCTGCACTAGTTGATTTAACCTGTTTTCATAGGTGCCCCCTAACAACATTGAATTACATTGAACTTGTAGTACATATTGTAGTTTATTTGAAAGAATACTGGGTGAGTAATCATGTGATCTGGCATTTCTCATTTATATAATTTTGGGCCCATAACTTTTCTGTCAAATTCAGTTTCCTTATCTGAAAAAATAGAAGGATAGGCTAGATGATATATAAGTTGCCCTTTGGGAAATTGTACAAATGATTTAAACAGTATAGGAAGCTTATGGTGAGAAGCTTTCTTTACCAGTATATATTAAAACCTTCTCTGTTTGGCTTATGGAGATAAAGAGTACATTGTGTTTGGCCATATAATCACTATGTAAAATAGTTAAGAATTGAACTCAGGTCTTCCCAACTGTGAGGCAAGCTTTCTACCTATTGCACTATTAAGTCTTCCAAAGGACTGTTTAAATTCAAAATTTGTAATGCATGTGAGAATTTTCTGCAAATATACAGGGATTTAATGTATTTCTCTCAGAATGTTAAAGCTAGAAATAATTTCTAAAGTAAGGTGAGAAGCATTTTTACTTGCCACCTGGGAATTTTAAAGCATCAGTTTATGGCAGCACTTATAATAGTCTTTTCCAAATAATGTTTCTAATGTTTTGACATATCATAACAACACATCAATTGTCATAAGCATCCCATATTATTTTCCAGCTATTTTTTCTTTTATATCACATTTTTTGACTTAGGCATTCATAGAATATTAAAAATAATTCCCTCCTCTCTTTTCTTTTTCTTGGATAAACTGTTTCAATTTTATTGGTCAATGGAAATTCCAATCTAAACTGGGACTTGACCAATGCAGACCAGCAACTAGACTGTAACTGAGATTTTAGGAAGTAATCTCAGGCATTGAGATTTTAAATAGCTTAGGGAGACTTGAAATCAAGTTTTCCTGACTCCACACAGCATCGTCTCTCTGTTACACACATCTTGCTTCTTTCTTATCACATTGTGAAGTAAAACTTTTCAGTTCAAATTTAAGACACTAGTTTTGATTTGAGTTTCCAGCAGAACTAGGTAGCTTCTGGATTACAAAGATTTCTTAATAGTCCAAATCTACCACATTAGAATTTATGAGACCAATGTTTTTATATTAATTTCTTTGAATCAACAAACATTTTGGGAGCATGATTATGGATAATTTGTGGTTGAATCATGGGCCATTTTTTCTCTAAAAGTATTTTTCTTTTAACATCTATTCTTAACTTCATAAAAACCTGCTAAAAGCTTATGAATATGCAGTGATCTATGTTAGGTGTTGAATATGATACTTGAAAAATAAACTGCAAAAAGAAGAGAATGTGCATTTATATGGTGCCTACTACATGCTATATAATGTGCTAGGTCTGTCATAAATATTGTTTTGTTTGATTCTCACAACTAGCTTTGGAGATAGGTGCTAAAATTACAGTCCCATTCTCAAAGATAGGATAGGAGTTTGTGTCTTAATTAGAACATTAATAAATGGAAATGCATTTTTATTTCCATTAACATGTTTTTTATTTTGCAAGTCTTGCATTTCAGACCAGAGATTAATTTAGAAGGTTCTCATGTAACTTCTGTAAAGTATATTTTTAGAAGTCAGCTTCATGTGCACCATAAAAACACAGCTCACTATCCAGCTTCTGAACTACCTCAAACAAACAAGCAAAATACTTTGGAGATGGATTGCAACTTATAATTAGATATATCAGGTGTTCAGACAACTTAGAATCACCAAATGATTCATTGATGGAAAACCTCTCAAAAAAAAAAAAACAAAAATCCATATCTTTTTATGTATTTGTATTGTGGGGATTGATACAGAATTTTATCTTTTTTTTTTCTTCTGAGGCAATTGGTGTTAAGTGACTTGCCCTGGGTCTAGGAAGTATTAAGTGTCTGAGGCCAGATTTGAACTCAGGTCCTCCTGACTTCAAGGATGGTACTCTATCCACTGCGCCATCTGATACAGAATTTTTAAAAAGTTCATTTGAATTATGAGCATCAGGACACAATTGAAAAGAGAATTGCCTTTGGGAACTGAATAGGCAAATTACTAAGCTGATCTAAATATTTACTATCAAAATTCTCATGTGCTTAAGAAGGTTTTCATCCTCCTTTCCATCTCTTCTCCTCAACTTCTTGTCTTGGTTTGATGTAAACAAGCAGCATGATCTACCCCCATTACCAAAATTTAGAGACTGAAAGATGTCATAAAAATGTCAGTCAATAAATAATTATTACATGATTTACATGTGAAAGGCAATGTGAAAAATAATGAACAAATGAATGAGTGCACTTAATTCAGATTCC
The DNA here is from genome assembly GCA_023553655.1 of Myrmecobius fasciatus. Classification (NCBI taxonomy): domain Eukaryota; kingdom Metazoa; phylum Chordata; class Mammalia; order Dasyuromorphia; family Myrmecobiidae; genus Myrmecobius; species Myrmecobius fasciatus. The sequence goes on from JAJPUD010001235.1 coordinate 440,149, forward strand.
TTTCTAATTCTAAATTCTGCCTGTATTTTAGCAGAAAGCCTCTAGCTCCAATATCAATATTTAAAAGAACCAATCAATGTCTTCTCTAGCACAGCTCCTTGAAAGCACTCTAGAGAATATGAAACACTATCTCTCAAGCTATGAACTTCAAGCCTATATGTAGGCCTGAACTTCCCAGACAGCTCTAAAGCATGAGAATAACGACCAAATTTATGATTTCATTGCTATAGTGAAAGCTTGATTGCGTCATCAAGAGGACACACGAACTCCTATCACTACAGGTTGGAATCATCTCTTCAATTTATTGTCTTAAAAAAGAAGCCTGAGATGTTAAGTGATTCTGCCACAGAAGTAGTCTCTCTCATCATGTAGAAAAATTTAAATATGCTTCAGGATAAATGTTGAGCATATACTTTGGATTCAGCTTTGGCTGTTCAGTGGTACTTACATAAATTCTTATGCTGAGAAAGGAATTATTGCAACTAACTAATCAAAAATGACATAAGACTATGTATGCATTAAGAGGTGAGTGAAGAATATCCTTTTACTCCACAATCAAAGCTATGTGACCCTGTGAGTGATCATGCTTTGGGCTATTCCATGAGGGATCCAATCAAAGCATACTTTGAGGGAAAAATCAGATTCAATAATCCCCTTTCACTACAACAAACTGTCTGCCCAGTTTATAATTTAGGTACACATCTAGGCCATTCATTAGTATTCAGAGAAGATCACTCTGCTTTAGTTGTTCCTTTGGAATAAGTCATAAATCCTTTTACATCTCTGCAGTATATTTGGATTTACTTTATGGGATGCTCTGATCTTGTGCATATATCTATATCTATATTTTAGTGGTTAATACAAATTATGAAAGTAATACAAGAAAATAATAAAAAAGTCAATAGCATGGGAAAATAACAAAAACATAGCAAGGATAACTTCCTTAAAAAATAGAATCTGTCGAATGGAAAAGAAAGTACAAACTAACAATATAATTCTCTAAAAATTAGAATACAACAAGTGGAGTAATGACTCAATGAGATTCTATGATAATATAAATCAAAATTTAAAAAAGTAAAAAAAAACAACAGATCCAGTAGAGATAATATTACAATTATTGGACTACCTGAAAGCTGTATTAAAAAATAAAAAAAAACTTGACAAGAACTTTCAAGAATTCATCAAAGAAAACTGTCCTGATATATTAGAATGATTTCATTTATTTTTTTTAAATTTAAGACTTCTTATACAAAATGACTAATATGGAAATATTTTACATGATTGCACATGTATAACCTACATCTGAATGCCATGTCAAAGGGGGAGAATAGGAGAAAGAGAAAGAGGGATAGTATTTGGAGCTAAAAAGTTTATTTTTTAAATTAATTAAATTGTTTTTATTAAAGCTTTTTATTTCCAAAATATATGTATGGGTAATTTTTCAACATTGACCCTTGCAAAGCATTCTGTTCCAAATTTTTCTCTCCTTTCCTCCACCCTCTCCCCTAGATGGCAGATAATATAATACATGTTAATTATGTTAAACTATATGAAAAATCAAATATATGTATATATATATATATTTTTGCCTTTTTTTTTTGCTGAGGCAATTGGGGTTAAGTGACTTGCCCAGGGTCACACAGCTAGGAAGTGTCTGAGACCAGATTTGAACTCAGGTCCTCCTGACTTCAGGGCTGGTGCTCTAACCACTGCGCAACCTAGCTGCCCCTATGTATCTATATTTCTACAGTGTTCTGGCTGTACGAGAAAAATCAGGTCTACAAGAAAAAAAAAACCTGAGAAGGAAAAAAAAATGCAAGCAAACATCAACAGAAAGCATGAAAATGCTATGTTGTCATCCACACTCAGATCCCACCATTCTCTCCCTGGGTGTATATGGCTTTCTTTACCACTGAACAATTGGAACTGGTTGAAGAGAACCATGTCCATAACAATTGATCAACATTGTTTCCATGTATAATGATCTCCTGGTTCTGCTCATTTCACAGAGCATTAGTTTATGCAAGTCTCTCTAGGCCTCTCTGAAATCATTCTGCAGATTGTTTCTTACAGAACAATAATATTCCATGATATTCATATACTATAATTTATTTAGCCATTCTCCAATTGATGGGCATCCATTCAGTTTCCACTTTCTAAGCATCACAAAAAGGGCTGCCACAAACATTCTGGCACATGTGGGTCCCTTTCCTTCCTTTATGATCTCTTTGGGATATAAGTCCAATAGAAATATTGCTGGATCAAAGGGTATGCACAGTTAGACAACTTTTTGAGTATATTTTCAAATTACTCTCCAGAATGGTTGGATCCATTCACATTTTCACCGACAAAGTATCAGTGTACCAGTTTTCCCACATCCCCTCCAACATTCGTCACTCTCTTCTGTCATCATAGCCAATCTGACAGATGTGTAGTGGTATCTCAGAGATGTTTAATTTGCATGTCTCTAATCAATAGTGATTTGGAGAAACTTTTCATATGACAAGAAATAGTTTTAATTTCTTCATCTGAAAATTGTCTGTTCATATCCTTTGACCATTTATCAATTGGAGAGTGGCTTGAATTCTTATAAATATGAGTCAATTCTCTATATATTTTAGAAATAAGGCCTTTATCAGAACCCTTAAATGTAAAAATAATTTCCCAATTTATTGCTTCCCTCCTAATCTTGTCTGCATTAGTTTTCTTTGAATAAAAACTTTTTAACTTAATATAATCAAAATCATCTATCTGGTGTTCAGTTAAGAGTTCAAGTCCTTCTTTGGACACAAATTCCTTCCTTTTCCACAGATCTGAGAGGTAAACTATCCTATGTTCCTCTAATTTGCTTATAATATCACTCTTTATGTCTAAATCATGAACCCATTTATATCTTAACTTAGTATGTGGTGTTAGTTGTGGGTCAAAACCTAATTTCTTCCATACTAGTTTCCAATTTTCCCAGAAGTTTTTGTCAAATACTGAGTTCTTATCCTAAAAGTTGGGGTCTTTGGGTTTGTCAAACACTAGATTGCTATAGTTATTGCTTAGTTTGTCCTATGATTCTATCCTATTCCACTGATTGACTACTCTATTTCTTAGCTAGTACCAAATGGTTTTGATGACCGCTGCTTTATAATATAGTTTTAGATCTGGCACAGTAGGCCACATTTCATCAGCATTTTTTTCATTAATTCCCTTGAAATTCTTGACCTTTTGTTCTTCCAGATGAAGTTTGCTACTATTTGTTCTAGATCTGTAAAATAATTTCTTGGGACTTTGATGGGTATGGCACAAAATAAGTAAATTAATTTAGCTGATATTGTCATTTTTATTATTTTTGCTCAGCCTACCCATAAGCACTTGATATTTTTCCAACTGATTAGGTCTGATTTTATTTGTGTGGAAAATGTTTTATAGTTTAGTTTATATAGTTCCTGACTTTCCCTTGGCAGATAGCTTCCCAAATATTTTATACTATCAAAAATTATTTTGAATGGAATTTCTTTTTGTATCACTTGCTATTGAACTTTGTTGGTAATATATAAAAATGCTGATGATGTATGTGGTATTTTGTATCCTGCAACTTTGCTAAAGTTGTGAATTGTTTCTAGTAATTTTTTAGCTGAGTCTCTAGGTTCTTTAAGTATACCATCTTATCATCTGCAAAGAGTGATAATTTGGTTTCCTTATTACTCTACTTCCTTTAATCCCTTTTTCTTCTCTTACTGCCAAAGCTAACAGTTCTAATACAATATTAAATAGTAATGGCGACAGTGGGCATCCATCTTTTACTCCTAATCTTATTGGGAATTGGTCTAGTTTGTCCCCATTACATAGGATACTTGCTAATGGTTTTAAATAGATGCCCCTGATCGTTTTAAGGAAAAGCCCATTTATTCCTATACTCTCTAGTATTTTTAACAGGAATAGTTGTTGGATTTTATCAAATGCTTTTTCTGCATCTATTGAGATAATCATATGATTTTTGTTAGTTTGGTTATTAATATAGTTGATTATGCTAATAGTTTTCCTAATATTGAATCAGTGCTGCATTCCTGGTATAAATCCTACTTGTTTATAATGTATTATCCTGGGAATGACTTTCTGTAATTTCATTGCTAATATTTTATTTAAGATTTTTGCATCAATATTCATTAGGGAAATTGGTCTAGAGTTTTCTTTTTCTGTTTTCACCCTACCTAGTTTAGCTATCAGCACCATATCTGTATCATAGAAGGAATTTGGTAGTACCCCTTCTTTCCCTACTTTTTCAATAGTTTATATAGTTTTGGAATTAATTGTTCTTTGAATGTTTGATAGAATTCACATGTAAATCCATCTGGCCCTGGAGATATTTTCTTAGGGAGTTAATTAATAGCTTGTTCTATTTCTTTTTCTAAAATGGGGATATTTAAATAATTTGTTTCCTCTTCTGTTTACTTGGGCAATCTATATTTTTGTAGATATTCCTCTATTTCATTTAGATTATCAAATTTATCAGCATAAAGTTAGGCAAAGTAACGCCTAATTATTTTTCTAATGTCCTCTTGATTGGTGGAAAGTTTTCCCTTTTCCTTTTTGAGACTAATAATTTGATTTTCCTCTTTCCTTTTACTAATTAAATTAATTAAAGTGTTAAATACTTTCCTGAGTTTTTTTTTCATAAAACCAACTATTAGTTTTATTTATTAATTCAATAGTTTTCTTATTTTCAATTTTATTAATCTCCCCTTTTATTTTCAGAATTTCCAATTTGTTATTTGAGGGTTTTTAATTTGTTCCTTTTCTAGCTTTTTAAATTGTAAGCCCCATTCATTGATCTTCTCTTTCTCTAATGCAAGTAATGCAAGTATATCCCTAGAGATATAAAGTTACCCCTTATAACTGCTTTGGCTGTATCCCACAAATTTTGATATGCTGTCTCATTGTCATTCTCCTGGATGAAATTATTGATTGTGTCTATGATTTGCTATTTTACCCATTCATTCTTTAGAATTAGATTATTTAATTTCCAATTAACTTTTGGCTTATTTTCTCCTGGCCTTATATTGCATTTGATTTTTATTGCATCATGATCTGAAAAAAAAATGCATGTATTATTTCTGCCTTTCTGCCTTTGATTTTGAGGTTTTTATGCCCTAACACATGGTCAATTTTTGTATAAATTCCATGAACCACTGAGAAAAAAGGAAACTCCTTTCTGTCTCCATTCAATTTTCTCCAAAGATCTATCATACCTAACTTTTCTAACATTTTGTTTACCTCCTTAACTTCTTTCTTATTTATTTTGTGCTTTGATTTATCTAGTCTGAGAGAGCAAGTTGAGACCCCCACTAGTGTAGTTTTGCTGTCTATTTCTTCTTGCATCTCTCTTAACTTCTTAATTTGGATGAATTTCATGCATAAATGTTTAGTATTGATATTGCTTCATTATCTATGGTACCCTTTAGTAAAATATCATTTTCTTCCTTATCTCTTTTAATTAGATCTATCTTTGTTTTTACTTGATCTGAGATCAAGATTGCTACCTCGCTTTATTTTGTTCACTTGAAACATAATAGATTCTGCTCCACACCTTTACCTTTTCTCTTTTATGTATCTCTATGATTTAGATGTGTTTTTTGCAAACAATATATTGTAGGATTCTGACTTTTAATCCAGTCTGCTTTCTGCTTCTGTTTTATGGGAAAGTTTATCCCATTCACATTCACAGTTAAAATAACTAATTCTGTGTTTCCTACCATCTTGTTTACCCAAAATTATGTTTTTCTCTTTTTTCCCCTTTCTCCCTCCCTCCTCCTCAGTATTTTGCTTTTGATGACCTCCTCCCTCAAATAGTTCTCCCTCCTTTAGAGCCCTTCTCCCTTTTTCACACCTTTCCCCTAATTCTTCTATTTTCCCTTCTATTAATCTTTCCCATTCTTTTCCCCCTTTCCCTCCCACTTCCCTATAAGGTGGGACAAATTTGTCTGTGAAACCAAATATGTCTGATATTCTCTCTTTGAGCCCAATCTGATGAGAGTAAGATTCACACAATGCTCAACCTCCTTTCTTTCCCTCAATTATATTAGGTTTTCAATGCCTCTTCATGAGGTTTTACTTTATTTTTACCTTCTTTTTTATCTTATTTTACCTCTTTTTCCAGTATGATCTCCTTTCCACCTTTAGTTTCTTCTTCATATTATCAACGTAAAATCAAATTATACCCACATTCTTTAAGTATACTCATTATAGACATATCATTCTCAAGAGTTCTTTCCTTTTTACCTTTTAATGCTTCTCTTGAGTTCTGTATTTGGAAGTCAAATGTTTTTGTTCAGATCTTGTCTTTTCATTAGGAATAGGTGAACTTCACCTATATCATTAAATGTCCATCTCCTTCCCTGAAAGATAATGTTCATTCTATCTGGATAGCTTATTCTTGGTTGTAATCCAAGTTCCTTTGCCTTTTTGAATATCTGCTTCCAGGCCCTTCAGTCCTTTAATGTGGAAGCTGACAGATCTTGGGTGATTCTAATTACAGTTCCTCGGTATTTGAATTATTTCTTTCTAGCTGCTTATAATATCTTTTCCTTAGCGTGATAGTCCTGAAATTTAACTACAATATTCTTTGGGGATTTAATTTTGGGGTCTTTTTCAGAAAATGATTGACCAATTCTTTCAATGACTATTTTAGTTTCTGGTTTTAAAACATCAGGGCAATTTTTTTTTTGTGATTTCCTGTAAGATAGTGTCTAGGTTCTTTTTTTTTATCCTGGCTTTCAGGAAGTCCAATAATCCTTAGATTGTCTCTCCTAGATTTATTTTCCACGTCAATTTTTTTTCCTAGGAGATATTTCATATTATCCTCTTTTTTAATTTTTTTTGTTTTTGTTTGACTGATTCTTGAAGTCTTTTTGATTTATTCACTTCCATTTGTTCAATTCTAATTTTTAGTGTATCCTTTTCTTCAGTTACATTTCTAGCTCCTTTTGTAATTAGCCAATTGAAGTTTTTTGTTCATTCCATTTCACCAATTTTGTTTTTCAATGAATTGGGGTCTTTTTTCATATCTCTTTTGTAAAGCGTTATATCCTTCTTGCAATGATCTCATTTCATTTCCCTATTTTTATTCTAACTCTTTTTAAAGATTCTTTATTCAGTCTTCCAGGAAAGCTTTGTGAAATGGGGACCAGCTCATGTCTCCCTTTGCAGCTTCCTTTGGAGTTGTTTTAACTTTGTGAACCTCAGGATGTGAGGTCTCTTTTTCTCTCTCTCCCTAAAAGCTGTCTATGGTGAGGATTCTTTTTTGTTTTTTATTCATTTTTTAAAGCTTGAGGTCTGTTCAAAGCAAAGGAGCATCAGCTGCTTTAATTTGCCCTGGGGCAATTCCATTGATTGACTTCCTAGGCTGGGCAACTGGGACCAGGTCCAGCATTCTCAGTGGTTTACAATCTACCTTTTATAAAAGCAGATCTGTCAAAGCACCTGCTTGCATCCAGGACAGAGTAGCTTAAAAGGAGCATAGAAACTTCCCAGGTGCTTAGAAACTGCCAAGCTCTGAGTTCCTGCCCTGTCTCCCCCATGCTGCCATTTGAGCTCTGCAAACTGTCCCCCTCCCTGATTAAAACAGACCTGTTCTGCCATTCTTCCAAGATAACTTCTAGGAATGTGTTGTATTCCAAATATTTGGGGGTGCTTTGACTCCAGAATCAGTTTAGAGGCTTAATCTATTGTTGGTTTGAGAGAAGGTCAAAGAAGGTCACAGAGAGTCACTTCGCCATCTTGTCTCCACCCTCCTATGGAATCTTGTTAACATCGGAACTCAAAATAAAATTAATTAATTAAAATATTTAATAGAAAAATGAAAAATAGAGATAAGAAAAAAGAAAAATCAAATTCATGAAAGCTCAGTTTATCCTAGAATATTTTAAGTATTGCAGAACTTGGATATGTGGTTCACTGTCTTTGAAGCAGATGATCTATCATGTTATCTTATACATAAGGGAGAGTTTCTTCTCCTCTATGCTTCAGAAAAGCCAGGAAAATGCAGGGTCTTCTTTAAAAAAATTTTTTTTTTCAGAGTCTTGTTTATCTTGCCTGATGGGAATACTAGTTTGAGTAAAGTAAAAGAAAGACCCTCATCATATAACAACTTAAAGATCAGATCAGAGAAGTTTATATATGTTATGAGTAAAAATAGGAGGCCATGACATATATATTTTTAAATTATTTGAATGAATTTAAGCGAAGGTTTGAAATAAACAATGCTTTCATCTAATGAATAATTTTGTGAAGTGAATAAAATATAAATCAGAATCTGTGTTTCATGTTTTTTTTAATCAATGTAGACCTGAATAACTATAACTTGTTATTTATACTTTCAAGTTTCATACCTCAGTAAAAACAGAAAAAGTACTAAGATTATCATATTCCACAAGAAACTAATGTCACAACAAACTAAATTTTCTATTCAATAACTGGTTTTTCTTTCATTTTCTTTTTAAGCAGAGCTAATTATAGTATTTTGATCTTTATTTTTCTCTCCTTTCACCTAACTAATTTATCTATAATGGTAATAACTGTTGTAGTACTATTGTGTTTTTTAAAGCTTAAGTCTTATTAATCAAACTATTTCTCCAAAAATAGGGCATAATAGAATCTTTTTTTTTCATTTAGTTAGACAGTATCCATTAAAAGTTCATGAATAATTAGAAAGTAAAGGTATTTTTACTAATGTGGACAAAAATTGAATAGAGAGGAGATAACATTGAAAATATCAAACATTATAATATGAAAGTGAAGAAAGAAATTTAAAGTAATCTCTTAAAAAATAATCAGAGCTTTTGGGTATGTTAACTTCTGCTGTAGTAAGGAGAACTCTGGACCAGAAGTTGAAAGACCTGGGTTCTTGTTACATTCTCATCACTCACTAGGTTTTTGAGCATAGGTCAGGCATTTAACCTCTCTGAGGCTTCCATTTTTCTTACTGGTAAAAATGAGTATTCCTGTATCAGAGGATTGTTATGAAGAGAGTCCTTGGTAGATTATCAAACAATATATAATTGTGTACTATCATTATCATTACTAAAAGCTGTGTTTTCTCTTGTTCAGTAACTAGTCAATATGCATTTCACATACAGTTTCCTCATCTTTTATAATGTGCTGGAGAAAGAAATGGAAAATCATTCTATTATCTTTGCCAAGAAAGTCCCAAGTGGGGTCATGAAGAGTTGGTTACAATTGAAAAATAAATGTTCTCACAGCAATCAATGTTATCTGAGTCTATATAAAAGATTTCCATAAAATTACAAAAATAGCTTTTTTCCATTAATGCCATTCACCTATGGTTTTACAATATGCATGAATAGATGATATTGCTACATACTAGTATTCTGAAACATAAATTTACTCACATTTATGTATGAATGAATTGTGTCATCTCTTAATAGATAAAAAAATGGATATTTTTGTGAGAAAAATATTCTCTTGGAGACATGAAACTGTAATCAGATATCAAACCATTCAGAGAGTTATAATCATGCCAATTTTTAATATGTATGTGTTTATATATATCACATATATAACATATACTATATATATAATATATACACTATATATGTGTATATATATAAAATATGTGTGTGTGCGTGTGTGTGTATGTAAGGAACATGGAGTGACCTCTACAATTTGGACTTTGGGACAAGGGCTACACACACACACATAACTAAAAATCCTTAAAAATAAAATTGGAGCTTTTTCTTCTACATAAGTTATAAATATTAGATTTTAAAATATTTTGAGAATGAGAAATGAAAATTCTAAATAAGTACAAAAAATCAAACTAAACATATCGTGCATGTTTCCCTCAGGAATCTAACTCTAAAAGTACATTTTAAAATCTTATATATATATATATATATATGTATATATATATATATATATATATATATATATATATATATATATATATAATCTTAAAGTACATACAGGTCTTGAAATCCCATTAGAATTCTTCCTATAATAAGATATTTTTAGAAAAAAGCAAATATACTTCTAAGTGAGCAAAGACTAGGCAGAACATATACTAGCTTCTACTCAAATATATTAAAGAAAGGTATTTTTATCTCTTTGATTTCAAGAACTTTAAAAGAGTTTTATTTTTAGTAAGACTACATTAAAATCCACTGAATCTTAACAAAAACCAGACAATGAAGAGGATATAAAAAATCAGTTTCCTAGTGAAATAAATGTTTTAGATAGGACTATGTATATGTAATAAATAGAGCCTTATCACTTCCATATACTACAGATTATCTGTGCATATTCACTGTTTGTTTCTGGTACACCACCTTATAGATATAAAAGCTCCATTTATTTCTTAGAGTCTGCTAATTGACTACTGAAGAGTTGAGGATGCAGGGTCCCATTTGTCATAAAAGTAGATGTAGCTTCTAGGCCCTCCACTATCTTTTAGTGTTTTTTATGTTCTCTTTCCTTAGAATTGATCTAGTGTGTGAAAAATTGGCAGCTTGAGCCTTTCCATGCCCTGGAATTAGCAGCAGGAGAGTAGGAATGCCAAAACAGGGACTTGAATTGATTGGTGCTGACAGAAGAGATGACATTGGAAAGATACTACCAAAAAATCTAGTCTCAAATGGTTGACTAGACAGTGCCAATGTGAAATTAAAATGGTTAATTATCAGTTTTGAAAAAAAAATTCACATCCTAACAAAGTTTAAATATTACCATTCCAGCTGACGGTGCTACTTGTTCTAAGTCTAGATGTTGAATACAATCTATGAATTCATGTCGTCATTCTCTTACATTTTCATTGCTTTCTTAAATTGATTCATATTGTATATTAGGTAAATTTTAAACCACCACTTTTTCTGGGGAAATCACTTACACTTGAATTATAATTATAAATATTGCTATAATTGACAACTTTTCACAAAACACAAATGTGAAGATACTTAGGCCATAAATGTGAGAATGAAGAACCTAGTTCCACTACTGATAAATCAGGTTCTTTGGAAATGAATCCAGGCAAAGTACAATGACTAGGAAAGGACTGTGACCCCAGTCGAATAATTCTTCTAGGCTTTATTCTAGATTGTATAATAAAAACTAGCAAAAGAACAAACAACCACCCCTTAAATTGGCAAATGCTAACAAGAGAGATAGATACAAAATTAACATAAGGGATAAATAAGAACCAGATGTGATTTCATTGTCATATGGAACTCCTCACTGAGGGAACTCCATCTGTCAATATCTTTTCTACAACATAGAAAGAGTTGTCTAAAGTAAATGAGAAGTGAAGACACTTGCTCAAGATCAGTCAGTATGTGCCAAAAGTATCACTTTGATAAAGCTTTTCCTAGCTTTAAGGCCAGTTATATTCAAAATAGCATGGCAGTATCTCTGAAAAATAATGTAAAATTAAAATAGAAATAGTCATCAAAATACAAATGTAAAGTATTTTTAAAGTCTTAAAATGCTAGGATAGCAAAGTACAATGCATGAATTAAGTATTGGCTTTAAAGAATGTGCTATTGTTTAACTGATCTTTAGATGTAATTTTAACTACAATAAAATTATTATGTTGGGCATTCAATTTAGTCTCTAAGTTTAACAAAATCAAAATGATTTTTGTTTCTTGACTCCAAAGTCTAAGCCCTAAAGCCCTTCCAAAGGCTTATTATTATTTATATATTTTCTACACTCCTAACATCTTGCTGGAAAATTTCTTTAGTTATTTGTTCAAATTAACTCAACTATAAATTAACAAATGTCATCTATAATCAGAGCAATGAAAGGGAATTTTAAATTTAACCTTCAGTAGTTCTAAAATTAAAATACACTCAGTCTACTAACAGAGCAAACTTAAGCTATTCATTTCTAAAAGCTTTGGATTGCCTAAGAAACTTCTTTATCTAGGGTGGTACTAGTGTATGATGATAGACACCTTTAAGGAAATTGTAAAAACCTAAGTGATTATATATACAAGTCATTCAGAAATCTATGATGAATGAAAATAATTTTTAAAAACAAAAGCTGAAATTTGAGAATCAAATTAAATTTAGTCCTGAAATGGGACAGACATGACTTTTTATGGAAACAAATCATTAGCAAACTAATCAGAATTTAAACAGAAGTATGAAAAGGTAATTTTCTTATTTTCCCCACAACTTAGTCAAGCAGAAAAGCATAACAAAATTAATTTACTTCAGGCTAATATACTTGGAGATTTGTGAAATTTTATAAAACAGTTTTATTTCTACATAAATAAGAATAACAACTGTACATCCAAATGGGCCTAAATGAATACTTGGGGAAAGTAAAAGTAAACTGACCTGATATTTTAGTCTGGTCTCAAGAAACAAAGAAAGACTAAACAAAACACATGGAAAAATCATTTTAAGTGTCATCTCAGATAAAAATAATTTTGTTTAGGACTTGGGCCCAAAGGAGCTAATTATATGGAGAAATAACACAGGGATAAGTTTTGAATTTGAGATCACTTATTAGTGAATTTTATATAAAATAGCATGGAGTTCACTTTGATTTAATACAATTTTTATCCTCTTGTTAAATATTGTAAGAGAACTTTCAAAAAATTATCTGGAGGAGGGGAAGAAACTAAGATGGTAGGGTAAATGAGGCAGCTGAACTCTCTCAATATTCTCTTCCCAACAACTTTAAAATTACTCCTTAAATCAAATTCTAGAGTGATATAGCAAACAAAATGTCAGAATGAAAAAAAAAAATTTCTACCTTAAGACAATCTGGCAATATGAAGGAGAGATTTGTGACATTAGGTGAGGTGAGGTGACTCAGAGGCAGGATCAGAAACAAAAGCAAACTCAGAAGCTCTCAAGCCAAAAATAATAAGGAAATCTGACAATTGCTCTCCAAGGAACTATGGGGGCCCAATCCTAGCACAGAGTTTAGGACAGGATGTTGTTTGACCACTCAATGTCCAATACTCACTTCTGGGTCACAGTTCTGGGGTGGAGAGGAGATTCCACAGTCACAAGAGATCAAGGGCCATGAGGGGAAGTATTTTTTTGTAGCTGCAAGGGATCAGTAGTTATTTTTAAGTAAGGAGTAGAAGGCAGAACAGGAGAGCAAAGATATCACCTCTCCCCAAGTCAGACAATTTTGGAAGCACCAAAAACTTCCAAAATAGAACTATCTCTGAAAACACAAATGTAAAAAAGCCTGAGATTTGGGGTAGTATCCTTTATTCCTACCTTGGGAACAGAGACAAACTTAACCATAGAGTTAAAAGTCAAGAATATTACAGAAAAATGGGCAAAGAACAAAATAAGAAGCTGATCATTGGGGGGAGGGGGGAATTACCATGGAAGGAAAGGTCAAGACACAAACTCAAGAGAAGACAAGATGACCTAAGAGCCACATGAAAACTACAAAGAAAAGCTATGAATTGGACACAAGCACAATGAGAATTCCTAGAAGAGTTAAAAATGGTTTTCAAAAACAAATAAGAATGTTAGAGAAAAAAATTGGGAAAAGAAATGATAATTTTGCAAGAAATTTATTAAAAGAAAAATGGCATTTAGTAAAAGAGGCATAAAAAATTCTGAGGAAAACCTTTTTAAAAACAAATAAACAAACAAAAACTACAAAATACAATTGGGCAAATGGAAAAGATATATAATCTCATTGAAGAAAATAATTCCTTAAAAATCATAATTGGGGAAGTAGAAGGTAGTAACTACAGAGATTCAAGAAACAATAAAACAAAGTTAAAATTTAAAAAATAGGAAAAATATAAATATTTAATTGAAAAAAAACAAATCTGAAAATAGATTAAGGAAAGATAATTTTATCATTATTAGATAGCATAAAATGTATGATAAAAGAAAGAGCCAAGGTTTTATGAAATTATAGAGGAAAAGGATAAAATAGAAATTGAAATAATCTTTTCAATAATTTTTTGAAAGAGATCCAAAAATGTAAACTTCCAGGAATATTATTACTTAATTCCAGGCACCCAGAGCAAAAACAAAATATTTAAGGAATCAGAAAGTCAAATTTAGCTGTAATGAGGATTACACAAGATTTAGCAGGTATCACTGTAAAGGAATAGAAGGATTGATGTATGATATGTTAGAAGGCATTACAACCAAGAATAACCTACCCAGAAAAATTGAATGTAATCTTTCAGAGGAAAAAATGGCTATTTAATGAAATAAAGGACTTTCAAGCATTTCTGATGAAAAGAACAGAACTAAATAAAAAATATGACTTTCATAAACAAGACTCAAGAAGAGCATAAAAAAGGTAAACATAAAAAAATTATAAGGGTCTCAGTAAGGTGAAACTGTTTCTTTCTATATTAGAAGATGACACATGTAATTCTTCAGAACTTTATTATTATTAAAGCAGTTAGAAAAAACTCTGTATAGACAGGAACTGCAGGAGTGGGTCAATAATAGTGGGAAGATATAAAGATACAGTTAGATTTATAGTGTTTATAGTGTTAGCCATCTCTAGGGTGTGTGTGGAAGGAAGGAAAAAAAGACACATGAAAATCTTTGATATCTGAAAGGAATAGAAAATTGTACATAGTAGATTTACAGTTTCATATGCAATCATCTTTTTTTATTTATGCTATGTTACAGAAATGATTGTTTTCTCCCATAAATCATACACAAACACACATATACATACACCAACATACATATATAAATACATTATATATATATAATATTGGGTGAGAAATGCATGTGGAGAAGGAAGGAAGAATGGGTGATATTTTCTCACATAAAAAGGCACACAAGAAAAAGATTGTACATTAAAAAGAAAAGTTGTGGAATCTTTCTCTCATCTGATTTTTTTTCAAAGAGGGAAGAAATGTATCTTACCAAATAGGAAAACAGGAGAAAAAGCAGGTGAGGGGTGATAAAAGAAGTTGAATTAAGAACCATTGTTCAGATGTAGAACATGCTTTTGAGAAAGGATGAGAGGGAAAGAGAGATGACAGAAAAAGCAAGAGAGACAGAGAGACAAAGAGGGAGAAAGAGAAAGAGAGAGATAGAGAGAAAGAGATAGAGAGAAAAGAGAGAGAGAGGCAGAGACAGACAGACATAGAGACAGGTACAGTCAGAGGCAGAGAGAGAGAGAGAGAGAGAGAGAGAGAGAGAGAGAGAGAGAGAGAGAAAGGAGAGAGAGAGAGAAAGAGAGGAAATACAGAAGAAAATGTAGAGTTAGAATGTGCCAAAAGAGGACAAGCTTATAATTTTCTGTGCTTTAATGCTATAACTTACAAATGCTTTAATTTAATACTAAAAATATAACTTCAAAGCTAGGGTAGATTCAGACTACAAGACATGGCAGAAAATTGGAAAGAGCAATAGCAATGGTCACTTATTGAAGATTTGTGTATCTCATGACTTTGTTATCACTAAAAACAGTTTCCTGCTAACTTAAAAACAATAAAATTTCAGGTATTCACTTTTACAACAAGCATTGTCATTTAATAGACTACGTGATTATAAGAAGGAAAAGAAACAGATAGGATATGAGAGTGATGAAGATAATGTGTGGTGCAGAGTGCTGGACTGATCATAGACATCCTCTCCAAACAGAATATTTTAATTAAAAAGGGTGGTCCCAAGACAAAAAGCCTACCAGAAAAATTAACATCAACAGATTAGATTGCTAACTTGGAGAGTAAGTTGAATCAAAGCACAGCTGGTAACAGTGAAGTAGAAAAGGAGTGGACAGCTTTCAGAGATTTGTGTGAACAACACCGCATTTGCTCATCTCGTTCAGAACAAGTATCAAGAATGGTTTCATGAAAATGATGGGGAAATTCAGAAGCTGCTAAATGAAAAATGAAAACTCTACAGGATGTGTAAGCAGGATAGTTGATTCATCTCTAAGATGATACCATTCAATTCCATCAAAAGAAAAAAAGAAGCAAGACTGAAAGATTCTTGGCTCATTAAAAAGGTAGATGAAATTCAGTTTTGTATTGATAATAATAAGCCAAAGAGATTTTGTGATGCATTAAAGGCTACTTATAAGCCACAGAGATTTGGTGCATCTTAATTACTCAGTGCTAATGGAGCCACATCAATTAATGATAAGAACATGAGCCTAAAATAATGGGCTAAAAATGTCCATAGTGTTCTTAGCAGATTATCATCAATAACCAATCATTTACCTCAGATTGAAATCAATCACTCAGTGGTTGGTGTTCTAACTGAAGAAAATGTTTTGCATGTCATTAGGTTATTTTCTTGTTGCAAAGCACCTGGTGCTGGTTCTATTCCAGTTGAAATTTACAAAATGGGAAGCTCCATTGCTCATACAAAAGCTGACTGATCTTATGGCAAGAGGAGGTTATGTCCCAGCAATCCAAAGATCCCTCTGTTGTAAAGGTAAGGGAATAGATTTTCCCATGACGGTTACAGAGGCATCTCTTTTAGTCATTGATGGAAGTTTCTTATCAGACTCCTCCTTCATAGACTGATCCTACCTATGGAAGAAAGTCATATACCTAAGAAGTAGTGTGGCTTCAGAAAGAGTTGAGGA
This sequence comes from Myrmecobius fasciatus, assembly GCA_023553655.1. Taxonomy (NCBI): domain Eukaryota; kingdom Metazoa; phylum Chordata; class Mammalia; order Dasyuromorphia; family Myrmecobiidae; genus Myrmecobius; species Myrmecobius fasciatus. The sequence goes on from JAJPUD010001235.1 coordinate 456,703, forward strand.
ACAGTTGATATGTTGTTTGCTGCCCAACAACTCTAGTTATTATTTCAGGAACAGAACTTTAGAAGTCTGCATACAGCATTTTTGGATCTGACCAAAGCATTTGATACTGTCAATTATGAGGACTTAATAGAAAATTATGTCAAAAATTTGTTTACACAGAGCAATTTATCAATATCCCACATCATTTTCAGGTTCTGGACAATGGACAATGCTCTCAAGCTTTTCCAGTCAGCAGTGGAGTGAAACAAGGCTTTGTGCTTGCATCATGTTTTTTAGTCTGGTGTTTTCAGCCATATTTTCAAAAGCATTCAACGATGACAAATTAGGCATCACAATGAGGTACTGCACTGATGGCAACTTTTCAACTTAAAAAAGCTACAAGCCAAAACACAAGTGGGAATCTAACTGCCAAGAGAAATCAAGGGATTGCATGAAAACAATTACAATATAATTTTCATATAAAATACAGATCTAAATAATTTGTGAAATATTCATTGCTCATAAGTAGGACAAATCTATATAACTAAAATGAAAATTGTACCTAAATTAATTTTTTTATTCAGTTCCATACAACCAAATGACCAGAAAATTATATTAAGGAGCTAGAAAAAATGATATCAAAATTCATTAGAAGAAAAAAAAAAGGTCAAGAATATCAAGGGAATCAATGGGGAAAATATAAAGGAACATGGCCTAGCACTACCAGTTTTCAAACTATTACGAAGTCATAATATTCACAAAAGAAATCTGGTATTGGCTAAGAAATAAAGTGGTTGATCAGCAGAATAGATTGAATATAGAATATGTAGTAGTAAATGGCCATAGCAATATAATATTTGATCTACCCAGCAATCCAAACTTTAGTTGTAATTATTCATCATTAACAAAAATTTCTGGGAAAATTCAAAGACAGTCTGACAGAACTGGGCACAAACCAAAAATCTCACACAGTATACCAAAATAAGATCAAAATGCATAAATGATTCACAAAGGGCAATATACATAAGTCAATTAGGAGAGCCTAGAAAAATTTTCTTGTCACATATATGGATAAGGGAAGTATTTATGAACAAACAATAAATAGCAAAGATCATGGGAAGTAAAATGGATAATTTTGATCACATGAAATTAAAAAGTTTTTGCACAGTCGAAACCAATGCAGGCAGCAGTAGAGGGAAAGTAGGAAATTGAAAAAGAAAATTACAGCAAGTTTTTGTAATATAAGCTATTGAAATATAATATAGGGGAAAATTATTGGGGTCTGAGCCAGTGGTAAAGATGAGATAACCATCTCTCCAGTCATTTGAAAGTAAAAGAGAACGTGCCGGGAGGGATGAAATGGAGACCAGATTCATCATTTATTAAATGTGGGCACTTCGGAAAGAATTTAGAATGTAGAATTCCCATGCCTGTGGGAGCCCCTGGTGTCTCACACTGCTATCTTTGGTAATCTTGACATGTGCTAAACAGCATTTCCAGCTAAGTATATATTAATAAACATCCAAGTATATTTTCAGAAAAAAAGAAGAAAAACAATCCTGAAAAAAAAACTAATTTCAATAATATAATATTAGAGAAATGTTTAGTAAGCATCTAGAAAATTAACTGGTGATCTTTTAAAGCCATTATGTTGTCTTGAAGGACAACTCCTGCCAAACTAACTTAATTTCTTTTTCTTTTTTTTGGACAGGATTTTAAGTTTTTAGACCAGGGGATTGTTAAAGTTGACCTAAATTTTTGCAAAGCATTTGATTAAGTATTTCAAACTATACTTATAAAAAATGGAGAGAAGGGACTCAGCAATAATACAATCAGTTGAATTTGGAATTGCTTGGTCAGAATCAAATTGTCATGGTTAACAGTTAAATGCAACTTGAAAGATAGCAGTTAGCATAGTGTAACAAGGAAATATGCTTTCTGGCCAATTTTATTTTAGTCTTGTCTCACTCATTGTGACTGCATTTGAGGTTTACTTGGTAAAAATACTGGAGTAGTTTTTCATTTCATTCTCCAGCTCACATTATATATAAGTAACTGAGGCAAAAAGAGTTAAGTGACTTGTCCAAAGAGATACAGCCAGTAAGTAACTGAGACCAGATTTAAATTCAGGAAAATGAGTCTTCCTGACTCCAGGCCCAGTAGTACATCCATTGAAACATGGGGGCATATGCTTGCCTCAATGCTATTTAACATTTCTGTAAATAGCTTAAATAAAAGTAAAAAAACAAAAAACAAAAAAGAGGTCCAAGATTTAGAGCTAAAAAAATTAAAGACTGAAAAGATCAATCACATCATTTTAGAAAGAAGGAAACTGAGTCCCAAAGGTGTTAAATAATTTATTTAGACTAACAGAGCTTGTAAGTATTTAAAGCAAGATTTAGTTCAGTCCTTCCCAATTTTGAGTCTGGTGCTTTATCCAAGACACTATCTAGATGGAATACTCAGTAAAACTTAGAGGGATAGTTAACATACCAGATGACAAAGACAGGTTCCAAAAAATCTAAAAAAAAATGTTGGGTTACATTCAAAAAATGAAATTTTAGAGGGATAAATACAAAGTCTTTTGCTTGAGTTGAAAAAAAATCAGTATCACAAATACAAGGTGGTTATCTAATCACGTCATGATTAGATAACAATTTACCTGAAAAGGAGCTGTTTTAGCTCAATAATAAATAATTATCAGATATAGGAGTTGAAAAAGCTAATTCAGTTTTGTACTGTGTTAAGAGTAGAACAGAATATAAGAATAAAAGTGTGATATCACCACTATACTTTTCCCATGCCAGACTATATATAAAGCAATGTGCTTATTTCTGGATACTGCAGTATGGCAAAGACATCAGAAGACTAGATAGAATACAGAGAAGGCCAACTTAGATGGTGAAAGGCCTTGAGTCCATGTCATAAGGATCAATTGGAGTGAATGGTGAAGTTTTGCCTGAGGAAGAGAAGATTCAGGGAAAATATGATATAGCTATTTTCAAATACCTGAAAGAATGCCATATGGAAAAGGACTAGTATTTTGGTTTTGACAAGTTTCTTCTCCATTCTCATTTTTAAACAGTGCTATATTTCTGTCTTTACAATCAGCTGTCAAGTGCTCACAATATAAATTATGTTCTATTCTCTATCTCTGTATTTTGAATTTCTTCCTTAATTCTACTGATACATATATTCCTTCACAATATCCTTCTTTTTTCAATTCAAAGTCATTTTAAAATTTTTCATTACCAGTTTACTAAGAATATGTTCTTTTCCCACTTTGCCTTCTGCTTATCAAATGAAACTGCATTCTCTAAAGGTTATCAGGAATTTCTCAATTGGATAATCAAAAGACCTTTTTCTTAGTTCCCATTCTTCTTGATGCTTCTATAGAATTTGATAAGCCTCTCCTGGATACCCTGTTCTTTGGGCTTCTGTGACACAGCTCACTCTTGGTTCTCTCCCTAACATCTCTATATAGATGTCACTGATATGTATGTAATATATATATACACATATGCAGTTCTACACACAGTACCTATACATACATGCATATAGAGACATATCTACATATATACACACATATTATAGTATATATAATAAAAAAATCATATAATTACAGAGAGAGACAGAGCAAACACCATATTATTGTTTTCTCTTATGATCTCCACTAAATCTCTAGTCTCATTCTCTTTCCTGTATATGATAATTAACCATCTGTATGTGTCATTTGAGAGTTATGATTATTTAAGAGTGGGTGGTATTTCACTCCCATGCCAATAAATCATAGAATGCCAAGTCACTTCAAATTAATCAATCAAATGCACAAAGTAGGTCTAAGTGGGTACATAATTATTTTCATTTTTTGTATTTATTTTTAATCCACATTGCTTTATGAATCATGTTGGAAGAGAAAAATCAGAACAAAAAGGAAAAACCATGGGAGAGAAAAAAAACAGGAAAAAAAAAAAGAAATGAACATAGCATGTGTTGATTTACATTTATTTTCCATAGTTCTTTTTCAGGATGCAGATGGCATTTTCTATCCAGTCTATTGGGATTGTGTTGGAGTGGATACATAATCACTTTAAGGCTATTATTATATTATTATACCAGGAATTGTGAGTTACCTTTACAATGTATGACCTATATGTATATCTTAGTACTTTTTTGCTTTATGTTTGTGCCTTCTCTTCTTGTGGAACCAAAACCATTCTGTATATTAGTGTATAACAGACTTCTGGGAAAACCTTTTAAAACTACTCTTATTATTATTTATATTTTAGGTTTTGCTTTAAAAGCTAATTAATATTTATTGATTGATAATGAGAAGTTAGGGGCAAGGAAATATGCAAACCTTTAAGGTCATTCCCTAGAATACTGGCAGTAATAGTCAGCTGTCCTCTGAGGATCTGGGCCTTTGTTGGACGAAGTTTGGGAAGTAGTTTTGGAATTAGTGCTATATTGGGAGGAAGGAGAAGGGCAGCTAGGTGGCACAATGAATGGGGTACTAGATCTGGAGTCAAGAAGACTCATATCTGTGAGTTCAAATCTAGCCTTAGACACAAGCTATGTTACTCTGGGCAAATTATGTAATCCTGTTTGCCTCAGTTTCCTCCTCTTTAAAATGAGCTGGAGAAACAAATGGCAAACCATTCAGTAACTTTGCCAAGAAAACCACAAATGAAGTTATGAAAGCACATGACTGAAACAACCGAAAAGCAACAGGGAGAGGGATTGAGCTACCTAGCATAATTTGAACTCCTTTTGCATTTGGATACTTGAGTTTACAGAGACTCATTAGATAAAAATTAGTATGTTTTCTTCTTTTACTTTAGACTATACTTGGACAATATATTCTTGTGTTTTCTCATCAATTAGATTGATTCCTTTAAGATAACTTTTGTTTGTTTGAATGTTTGAATAACGATATTTTTTATTATATCTATTTAAGATATTACTCTACCTTTACCTTACTGAATTGTTTTGAGGATCAAATGAGATAACATTTGTAAAGTGCTTAGTATAGTACCTGGAAAATAGTAGGTATTACATAAATGTTAGTTTATTATTATTGTTGTTGTTGTTACTACCACCTATGTGTTCAAGGTCACCCAACTATTTGCACAAAATTGATAAATGTCCATTCTTTCCCTTTTTTGGCTTTAAACAGACAAATTATTTGTAATATTGTGATAGAATCTAAATAGCTTGTCTGTTATTTTTATGTACTTCTAATACATTTGGTGTATTTTTAAGTATGTTTTCCCTTTTTTAACCTGATTGTCTTAGGGGTGAGTTAGAAACTCTATTTGGACTGTGCTGTTTACTGATAATGGTCCTTTGAGGAAATATCAGGTGCATTATGGTGTGGTGACCCAAAAGAAATCTTTCTCTAGACCTCAAAAATCAAATACCCTTATGTATAAAAAGATAGCTGGGTGATATTTTGATGTGTTCTATGTTTTAAGAATATGTTTTGTCCAGCATTGCCCTATAGTTAAAAAAAAAAAAAAAAGAGGTGTAAGTAATTTTCACCTAGGGCAATTTACCCCTCCCCCCCATTTAAAGGTTAAAATGTGAATTCTCTTTGAAATTTGAGATCTGGCATGGCTAGGCTACCTTTTCCTACTCCATTCCCTTTTTTGATTCCCTTGATACTCTTGTATCTTTTTTTCTTATACTCTGATACTACTCATTCTTTTTTGTTATCTTTGTCAGCTCTATAAAATAAATTTTGATTATACGATAACAAGTAACTAAATTAATTTAGATAGAATGGTCATTTTTATTATATTAATTCAGCTCATCCATGAATAACTGATATTTTTCCAATTGTTTGAATCTGACTTATTTGTGTAAAATATATAATTTTATAATTTTGATCATATAGTTCTCATGTTTGTCTTAGTAGGTAAACTCCCAAGTATTTTAAATGGGATCTTTCTATTTTTTACGGCTGGACCTTATTGGCAATAGAGAAATGTTAATGATTTATGTGGGTATATTTATATCCTTTAGCTTTACTAAAGTTTTTAATTATTTTTTTTAGTTAATTCTCTAGGATTCTCCAAACATATAATCATGTGCATCTTTTTTTTAAAAATTTATCTCTTTTCTGGGGAAAACCTTAGACTGCAATCTGTTAACAATTCTATAATTAGTGATTCTATAAGAAGTAACTTTCCTTGGGAATCCAAAGTGGAGTGGAATGAAGTATAAGAGAACTAAATTCTCCTATTGGAGATAAGAAAACCATAGAGCAATAAATCCAGTATACAATCACATTACAAGTCTGAATTTACAGCTAGGAAGAAAAAGTATTCTGAAGTACTGCAAGTCCCAACAGTAGTTACATGCTTGCTTCAATCAGTATGCTAAAAACTTTCCAGGTAAAAGAAGAGTTTCAAAGGGTGTTGGGGGTCAAGTGAAGATTTCTTCTCTTTTGTATCAGATAACATTGTTTATAATCTTTTAGGATTATAGAAACAGATCTTGAAGGGACTAAAAAGGACATTTAATACAGCAAACTTCATGTTTTGCAAATTTCTTCCACAAACTTCCTATCAAGGTATCATCTAGGCTTTGCATGAACATCCTCAAAAATGAAGAATTGATTTCAAGGGTTTCCATTTGTGGAAAGCTTTAATCCTTATTCAGATCTCATAACAAACCAAAGTTTGTCATCACATAATTTCCAAGAATTTCCAGTTTTATTGTTTAACTTCCAAAGATCTAACTCTACATATTAGAAAACAAATTTACTTTCATGAGATTCCTTCAGGACATAAAGATTATGCAGTAATATATGATTGCAGTGATCAAAGATCAGATTTTATTTTCTCATTATACTTTTTTTTAATAGTTACCATGATTTTTACAGATTCTTACATCATACTGTATGCTGATGCTTATGTCATTCAATAGCATTATAGGAAAAGGAAATGTCATTTTAGTAAGGAAAAAGAGACTGTCAGAAACAACTCTAACTCATATATAGTCTCTATTGTTGATGCAAATATTTATGAGAAAGCTATTTATTTTCCAAATGAATCAGAGCATTTTCCTTCTGAATGATTTTTTAAAATGTTGTTTGTTTCCTTTAGCAATATATTTATGTAACTGAAATTCTGAAATTGCCCAAAGTACTCTCATGAAATATAGTGATTAGTAATGCTTTTAACATATGCACATACATGCATGCATGTGTATGTGTGTGTGTGTGTGTGTAAATGTTGGAAGGTAAGCTTCTTACAAGTGTGTGCATTGTGCATGTTGGGGTATGGATTTATTTATAAGCAATTTTTCATCTTAAAACTAGCAGAGTTAAATTATAATTTATGATAAAACAGCCATTTTTTTAAACTATGGGATTATGCTATAATTTAGTACTCAGAAAAGTAGATTTTCTGTATTTAGTCTTCATGTTAGTTTTAATCTGTATTGCTAATTACTAAATGGCTGTGATTCTACTAATGGGTTGTGGATTTATATCTCTATTAACTCTTAAACTCAAATTCAAAGCCAAAATTGTGGAGGTGTAAGCTACAGAAATGTAATAGAAGAATGAAAACAAAAGTGGAATCATATACTCATATGAAAGTTGTCATACATTTCCCATTGTTGTCATCAGGAGAGTAAATGCATAATCAGTGCTTCATTCTATCATGTACCCACCTGCCAAACCAAGTGTTCCTTCACTCCTGGAAGAGTGGAGAGACAGACGCTCAGCACTACGGTATGGGATGAAGAGGTCAGCACGCTGGCAATTATGGCATCTCTCATGTTGAAGGGCAGCATAGTGTATACCACAAAGATAATGAATAAAAAAAAAGATACCTATGAAGAGGAAAAAAAAGAATAGTCAAGGTTACATTTAAACCAGATTTTAGAATTTTTCTTCATGATTTTCCACATGAGGCTACCTAAGGCAATGTGAAATTTGCCTATTCAAAATTCAGCATTTTTTTCTAAATAAATGCGCAAAATGAAATTATTTTAAGTGAACAGAATAAAGTCCTCCATTATCTTGGAGAAAAACAATAGTTTGTGAAGCACTTATGTTTCAAAGTCATTGTAATCTGTTAAAATTAGTTTTTCAAATATTTTGTAAATCAATTATTACATAGCCATCAATAGAGAAAAAATATAAAAGAAAAAAAGTAACAAAATTTCAATCTGTATTTGAAATTTGGCACTTCTTTTCAAACAAAATGTTCATAATTCTACCTATCCATTTAATTGATGTTGAATAGGAATGGATGAACTTTGAACCATCCATACAACTGTATTTTTAAACACCTAAAAACAGTGGTAATCATTCCTTATTTGCAATGGAATTATTCATATCTTGACATTTCCTAAAGGCAGCACTGTTCCCTTGATTAGCATGTAATCAGGGTATTCACAAATAGCTTCATCTAATTAACTGATTGCTCACAATTTACTTGAATTCTTTTCCATGTAAAACATATTTGCATGGTCACTTCTTATCTAGATTTAAGCGTATAAATTGGGAAGATAGAAATATTGCTATTATGGAAATCTTTTACATATGTCACTAAGCAAAAAAAAATTACAGGCATCTTGAATTCTACATGAATATATTTCAGTGTAAATTTTAAATCCTAAAACCTAGATAGACTGAGATCAGCCTTATAATAAATTAAGAACTCAAGAAGGAAGATCAATATTTTTCCTTTTTCAGTTATCAAAGTAGTATATTGTTAGAGTTATCAGAGCTATCATATTGGCTTGAGAGGAAAATGCTCAAGTCATATAATAAAGGAAAAACTCTACAGTAAGTAGAATCTAACCCTTGTCTTGCTATTTGCTGGCCTGATTTCTCAATAGCAGCAAGAATAATAGTGTGACTTTCTTAGGAGAGCAATAACTACTGGAGCTTTAATTCATCTAATTTTCACCTTTGTGATTCAACATAACACAACTACCCTTATTAAACAGTATACACAGATGTTGCCATGCTCCAAACTATGTACTATTTGCCTAGACATTAGATATATCTTGTTTCATGTGGGATCATTTAATTGCTCAACAATTCTTTTAACTTTTTTTTTTCAATGCCCTAACAGGTTTTTCCAAGTTTTGAAAGAAATAATGGTAGAGAAAGAAGGGAAGGGGGAAGCAGCCTGTGTAAAGACAGGATGTAATTTCATATGAGGACAAGCTAGCCAGTTAAGTTGGAATGAAAAATTAATAAAGAGAAACAATGTATAATAAGTTTGGGGAAGGCAAACTAGCATTAGATAATGATGGGTTTAAATGATAGACAAAAGAATTTGTATTTGAATATAGAGGCAAAAGGGAGCCATTCGTGATTTTTGACCAGGACACTGTTATAGTCAGACCTGTACTTTTGGTACGTTACTTTTACAGATATAAGCAGAAAGGAAAGATAAAGAATTGATAAAGGATTAAAGACAGAGACAGACTAATTAGCAAGTAAATTATAGTACTTTAGGTGAGATATAATAAAGAATAAAACTAAGATCAAATTTATTAATATGTTAAATATGGGATGGATATAACAGATTTTCAGCTTTAAAGTATTAAAAAAATGAAACCAATTATATACATATATTAAGGGACAGTGATAAGTTGTGGATGAGTTCAAAATTGCAAACATTAGTGATTATAAAGATGGTGAAACCCTTAAAAGAAATATATTATTCCTCTTTATGAAAGGAAAGAAAAAGAGGCTTATTTGGGATATATCAAATTATTTTAAATTATTATTTTTAAATTTTCTTTTCTTTTTGAATTTTGAATTCTAAATTCTCTCTCCTGCCCACCCTCCTAATACACATTGAGAAGGCAAGTAAAATGATAGAAAATAGACATAAACTCATGCAAAACATATTTTCATATTATTACAAAAAGGAAAAAAAAATAAAGAAAGCAAGAAAATTATACTTCAATGTGCACATGCAGTTCATCAGTTCTGTCTGTAGGGTTGGAAAGAATTTTTTCATCATGAGCCCTTTGAAATTGTCCTAGATCATTGTATTGATCAGAGTAGTTGAATGTTTCATAGGTAACGATCTTTACAACAGTGCTGTTACTATGCTCAATGATCTGGTTATTTTAACATCACTTTATATCATTTCACATAGGTTTTGCCACATTTATTCTGAAATCACCCCTTTTAATTTTTCATTGCACAGTAATACTTCATCATAATCATAAATTATAACTTGCTTAGCCATTCTTCAATTAATAAGCATCTCCTCAATTTCCAATTTGTTGCCACCACAAAAAGAGCAGAAATGAATGTTTTTGTACATATAGGTCCTGTGCTTTTCTTTTTTAACTTATTTGGTATACAGACTTGGTAATGGTATTGCTGGATCAAAGGGTATAGACAGTTTTATAGCACTTTGGGCATAGTTCCAAATTGTTCTCTAGAATGATTGGACCAATTCAGAACTTCACCAATAGCTTATTTCTATGCTTGTTTTCCCACACCCCCTCCAGCATTTGTCATTTCTGAATGTGTGATATTTTATCTTAGAGTTGTTTTAATATATATTTCTCATCAAAAAGATTTGTAATGTTTTTTTTCATATGATTATAATTAGCTCCGATTTCTTCTGAAGAAATTCTTGTTCATATACTCTTACTATTTATCAGTTGTGACTATTTTTTTTTGAATTAAAGAATTCCTTATATATTTGACAAATGAGGCCTTCATTAGAGAAACTATAAAATCTTTTGATTTTTTTTGTTTATGGTACCTTTTACCAAAATGTATTTTACCTGATTAACCCTTTATTTAGCCTAATTAAGGTCTGTTTTTACTTTTGCTTTGTCTGAGATTATGATTGTCCCTATTTTGATTTTTTTGTTTTGTTTTGTTTTGTCTTCTTTTACTTTAGTTGGAGCATAATTGATTCTGCAGTTAGTCCAAATCTTCAAATATCCTTTTGGGTTTTCTTGGCAATGATACTAGTATAGTTTATCATTTCCTTCTCCAAGTCATTTTTATATAGGAAAGTAAAGCAAACAGGGTTGAGGGACTTGCTCAGGGACACACAGCTAGTAAATCTGAGATTGGTTTTGAACTCAGGTATTCCTGACTCTAGGCTCTCATCTTCTCCACTCTATCAATCTCATCATCTAACTATTTTTTATACTTATTACTAACTGTATATTTTATTCTAGTTTATTTTCTTTTTTTATTAAAGCTTTTTATTTGTATAACATATATGTGGGTAGTTCCCCAACATTGATCTTTACAAAGCTTTCCATTACAAATTTTACCCCCAATCCCCTCCCCTCCCCTAGATGGTAGGAAGTCCACTACATGTTAATAATGTTGAAATGCTTGAGAAGTTATGCAAGAAAAATCCTATCTACAAGAAAAAAAAAAAGAATCAGAGAAAGGCAACACAATGCAAGCAAATGTCAATAGATATCATGAAAATGTTACGTTGTGGTCCATATTTCATTTCCCTCTCTCTGGGTGTATATGGTTTTCTTCAGTGAACAATTGGAACTGGTTTGAGACACTTCTTTCTTGCAGAGAGCCATGTCCATCAGAATTGATCATCATGTAATACTGTTGTTGCTGTGTATGATGATCTCCTGGTTCTGCTTGTTTCACTCAGCATCAGTTCATGCAAGTCCCTCCAGGCCTCTCTGAAATCGTCCTGCTGGTCGTTTCTTACAGAGCAATAATATTCCATAACATTCATATGCCATAATTTATTCAGCCACTCTCCAATTGATGGGCATCCCTTCAGTTTCCAGTTTCTAGCCACTACAAAAAGGGCTGCCACAAACATTCTTGCACAAGTGGGTCCCTTTCCCTCCTCTAAGATCTCTTTGGGATATAGGCCCAGTAGAAACACTGCTGGGTCAAAGGGTATGCACAGTTTGACAACTTTTTGAGCATAGCTCCAAATTGCTCTCCAGAATGGTTGGATCCGTTCACAGTTCCACCAACAGTGTATTAGTGTCCCAGTTTTCCCACATCCCCTCCAACATTAATCGTTATCTTTTCCTGTCATTTTAGCCAATCTGACAGGTGTGTAGTGGTACCTCAGAGTTGTCTTAATTTGCATTTCTCTGATCAATAGTGATTTGGAGCAATTTTTCATATGACTAGAGATGGTTTTAATTTCATCATCTGAAAATTGTCTGTTCATATCCCTTGACCACTTATCTATTGAAGAGTGGCTTGAATTCTTATATATATGAGACAATTCTCTATATATTTTAGAAATGAGGCCTTTATCTGAACCATTAAATGTAAAGATGATTTCCCAATTTGATGCTTCCCTCCTAATCTTGTCTGCATTTGTTTTGTTTGTACAGAAACTTTTTAACTTAATATAATCAAAATTATCCATCTGGTGTTCAATTAGGAATTCCAGGTCTTCTTTGGACATAAATTTATTCCATCTCCACAGGTCTGAGAAATAAACTATATTACGTTCCTCTAACTTGCTTACAAATTCCCTCTTTATATCTAGATCATGAACCCATTTAGATCTTATCTTGGTATGTGATGTTAGGTATGGGTCAAGCCCTAATTTCTTCCACACTAGTTTCCAATTTTCCCAGCAGTTTTTGCTGAATAGTGAGTATTTATCCCAAAAGCTGGGGTCTTTGGGTTTATCGAATACTAGATTGTTAAGGTTATTGCCTAGATTGTCCTGATATCCTATCCTGTGCCACTGATCGACTGCTCTATTTCTTAGCCAGTACCAAACGGTTTTGATGACCGCTGCTTTATAATATAGTTTTAGATCTGGTACAGCAAGGCCACCTTCATCTGCCTTTTTTTTTCATTAATCCCCTTGAGATCCTTGACCTTTTGTTCTTCCAAATGAACTTTGCTAGTATTTTTTCTAGATCTGTAAAATAATTTCTTGGGAGTTTGATTGGTATGGCACTAAATAAGTAGATTAATTTGGGTAGTATTGTCATTTTTATTATGTTTGCTCTGCCTACCCATGAGCACTTAATATTTTTCCAATTGATTAGGTCTGATTTTATTTGTGTGGAAAGTGTTTTGTAATTTAGTTCGTATAGTTTCTGACTTTTCCTTGGCAGATAGATTCCCAAATATTTTATCCTATCATCTGCTATTTGGAATGGAATTTCTTTTTGCATCTCTTGCTGCTGAACTTTGTTGGTAATATATAAAAATGCTGATGATTTATGTGGATTAATTTTGAAACCTGCCACTTTGCTAAAGTTGTAAATTGTTTCTAGTAGTTTTTTAGTTGAGTCTCTAGGGTTCTCTAAGTATACCATCATGTCATCTGCAAAGAGTGATAATTTGGTTTCTTCATTACCTACTCTGATTCCTTTTATCTCTTTTCTTCTCTTATTGCTAAAACTAACATTTCTAATACAATATTGAATAGTAATGGTGACAGTGGGCAGCCTTGTTTCACTCCTGATCTTATTGGGAATGGTTTTAGTTTGTCTCCATTACATATGATGCTTGCTGATGGTTTTAAATAGATGCTACTGATCATTTTAAGGAAAAGCCCATTTCTTCCTATGCTCTCTAGTGTTTTTAATAGGAAAGGGTGTTGGATTTTATCAAAGACTTTTTCTGCATCTATTGAGATAATCATATGGTTTTTGTTAGTTTGGTTATTAATATAATTAATTATGCTGATAGTTTTCCTAATATTGAACCAGCCCTGCATCCCTGGTATAAATCCTACTTGGTCATAGTGTACTATCCTGGGGATGACTTTCTGTAATCTCATTGCTAATATCTTATTTAAAATTTTTGCATCAATATTCATTAGGGAAATTGGTCTATAGTTTTCTTTCTCTGTTTTCACCCTACCTGGTTTAGCTATCAGCACCATATTGGTCTCATAGAAGGATTCTGGCAGTATACCTTCTGTCCCTATTTTCT
>JAJPUD010001236.1:6881-16988 GCA_023553655.1 Myrmecobius fasciatus
GGGGAATATTTGTAACAGAAAGCTATGTAAGGGTTATTGTTGAAGAATTACCCACACATATGTTATGCAAATAAAAAAAATTTAAAAAATTAAAAAATAAAAAATAAAAAATAAAAATAAAATAAAAATAAAAAATATATTAAAAAATAAATTAAAAAAGAAGTAGGAAAAAAAAAAACTTTCCTTGCTAACTCCTGTATGCTAGTCACATAACAAATAAAAGCCTTTTGTAATCTATGATGGATGCCTGACTTGATTTATTCAGGTAGACTGAACTGTAACTGAATCTCTATTATAGTATTTTTTTTACAATCTATTGCTATCCTGAATCTATTTTTATGTACCACTCATGGTACCTATTTTACCTCTTCACTATTATGGAAATTCTTGTTTTATTTCTTAAATTCAGAATAAAATCTTTTTTATTTTAAATTTTTAAAAAATAAAAATTTAACAAACATCAAAGATTACTTACAAGGAACCCAAAAAGGATAAACTATTTATGTTTTATATGTAAAAATATAAACCACATGTCTAAAATTGTCATTAATAATTGGATAGTTCAAAAGAAAGATTGGGGTAAAGCTGAGTATTATGTCATTCTAAAAAGCAAAACCATCCAAGAAAAGGTAAAAATTATGTTATATGAATAAGATACAGGAGTAAAAACTTACACAGAGGAAATAGATCAGGTTGAGGGGGGATAACTGGTAGTTTTGGAATTCTATTCTTATCCAGAATGAATTAAAGAGGAAAGAATATATCTATATCTGAAAGGGAAGTAAAATGATCTAAATTTATAAAGAAGTAAAATGGAGAGGGAAAACAATAAAGGAGAAGGGAATAGGAGATTGTATAGATTAATAAAAATAGGAAAAAGTGAGGGCAGAGGATAAGGGAGAGATCGTGGGAGGGAAGGTAAGTTAATTAATAGCAAGGCAAGGTAGCAGGTAGAAATAAAGCAGAGGAGCCAGCAGGATAGTAAATAAAAGATACACACAAACATAATAATAATGATCAGGAATAGAATTTATTAGAAAAAAAAAGTAGGGGTAGTAGTAATCATTGATCTCAGACAAAGTTAAAGCTAAAATAGATTTAATCAAAAGGAAAAATAGGGAAACTATACTATATGTCAGCCATATTTTAGACTTTTTAAAATAGACTATTTAAAATAACTTAACAGTATAAGATTGGAATATTACTGTGGTATAGGAAATGATGAGTTGATAGACTTAGAAAAGTCTTATAAAGACTTAGACTTATAAAGGATATTATCCACCTTCAAAGAAACAGAGGACAAACAAGCATAGTACAGCCTTATAGTATGTATATTACATAAATGTATATGCATGTATTTTTGTGTATGATTATAGATAACTGATGTATATGTGTCTGTATGTGTGTATATATGTATATACATACACACATACACACACATGCAAATACTCATAAATATATCTGTGCTTTCTAGTGACCTTGAAGGAAATGGGGAGAAGAAAAGGGGAAAAAAGAATAAAATAAAAAATGCTCAGCAAAGAATAAAAAAAAAAACCTACAAAGAAGCAAAAGTAAAAGTAAAAAAAAACCTCTGAACACAATATGCAGTATTTATTATATAGGATTTCTTGAAATGAAAATTTGTTTCATATTTTGAGCCTTTTCATGTTCTATTGTGAATATGGTGATTTTTTTATTAAAAAAAATATTTTTTGAAAATTTTTTAAAAAGGGATTTACTCATCCAAAGCAATAGAAGAATATTAAACCAAGAAAGGCAGTGAGGAAAAATTAAATTAGTTCAGCTGAGGAAATATCCCTTGTCTGCAACATCCTTTGAAATAACCCAAATTTCAAAGAGCATCTATACTTCATTATGGTTGATTGTACTCAGACATCGAGGCAATCACATCAATAACCTAAACTAATCAAATCACAAGGATAATTTTAATACCTTTTAAGAAAAATTATCATAACTCACATGGTTAGAAAAGCTTAGCTATTACTCCTACCACAGTAGACTTATTTTTTTTTATTTCTAACATAATAAATTATCTTCCTAAAATGAATGTCTTTCAACATGAGGTACTACTTCACACCCATCAAGATGACAGAAAAAGATAACGATAAATGTTGGAGGGGATGTTGAAAATCTGGGACACTGCTTTGTTGATAGAGTTGTGATATGATCCAACCATTCTGAAGAGCAATTTGGAATTATGCCCAAAGGGCTATAAAACTGTGCATACCGTTTGATCAATCAGTATCTCTACTAGATCCATATCCCAAAGAAATCATAAAAGAGATAAAAGAATCCACATGTATGCTCTTTTTGTGGTAGCAAGGAATTAGAAATTAAATGAATGTCCATTAATTAGTGAATGACTGAATAAATTATGGTATATAAATGTAATGGAATATTATTGTTCTATAAGAAATGATAAACAGGCTAATTTCAAAAAAGCCTGGAAAGACTTACATGAACTGATGAGAGTAAGCAGAACTAGAACAACATTATATATAGTAACAGCAAGATTATGTGATAATTAAGTGTGATAGATTTGGCTTTTCTCAGAAATGCAGTGATCCAAGCCAATTCCAATAGATTTGGTATGGAAAATGTCATCCGCATCCAGGGAGAGAACTATGGAGACTGAATGCGGATTCAAAGCATAGTATTTTCATTTTTCTGTCTGTTTGCTTTTTCTTTCTGGTGGTTTTTTCCCCTTTTGTTCTGATTTTTCTTGCACAACATGACAAATATGAAAATCTGTTTAAAAGGATTGCATATGTTTAACCCATATCAGATTGTTTGCTATCTTAGAAAGGGGAGAGGTAAAGAAGGCAGGGAGAAAAAATTTGGAATACAAAGTCTTTTTTTTATTAAAGCTTTTTATTTTCAAAACATATGCATGAATAATTTTTCAGCATTAACTCTTGCAAAACTTTGTGTTCCAATTTTCCCCTCCTTCCCTCCACCCCCTCCCCTAGATGGCAAATAATCCACTATATGTTAAACATGGTAAACAATATATGTTAAATCCAAAATATGTATATATGGTAATATATACATATGCTATATAATTATCTTGCTGCACAAAAAAAATCAAATCAAAATGTAAAAAGATGAGAAAGAAAATAAAATTCAAGAAAACAACAACAAAAAGAGTGAAAATGCTATGTTGTGATCCACATTCAATTCCCACAGTCCTCTCTCTGGGTGTATATGGCTTTCTTCATCAATAAACAATTGGAAACTGGTCTAAATCATCTTATTGTTGAAAAGAGCCACATCCATCAGAACTGATCATCATATAGTCTTGTTGTTGCCATGTACAATGATCTCCTGGCCCTATTCATTTCACTTAGCATCAGTTCATGTAAGTCTCTCCAGGCCTTTCTGAAATCATCCTCCTGGTCGTTTCTTACAAAACAATAATATTCCATGACATTCATATACCATAATTTATTCAGCCATTCTCCAACTGATGGGCATCCTTTCAGTTTCCAGTTTCTAGCCACTACAAAAAGGGCTGCCACAAACATCTTTTCACATGTGGGTCCTTTTCCTTCCTTTAAGATCTCTTTAGGATATAAGCGCAATATAAACACTTTTGGGTCAAAGGGTATGCACAGTTTGATAACTTTTTGAGCATAGCTCCAAATTGCTCTCCAGAATGGTTGGATCCATTCACAGTTCCACCAACAATGTATCAGTGTCCCAATTTTCCCACATCCCCTCCAACATTAATTTTCTTTTCCTGTCATTTTAGCCAATCTGACAGGTGTGTAGTGGTATCTCAGAGTTGTCCTAATTTGCATTTCTCTGATCAATAGTGATTTGGATCACCTTTTCACATGACTAAAAATGGTTTAAATTTCTTCATCTGGGCGGAACCAAGATGGCGGAGTGCAGACACAACTCTCTGTGACCTCCTCTGACTTTCTCTCAAACCAACAGCAGATTAAGCCTCTGAACTGATTCTGGAGTCAAAGCTCCCGCAAATATTTGGAGTACAACACATTCCCAGAAGAAGTTACCTTGGAAGAGCTTCAGAGCAGGTCTGTTTCAGATGGGCAGGGGGTCCGGCAGTTTGCCAAGCTCAGGCAGCAGCATGCAGACAAAGCAGAAAGCCAGTGCTGGGATGGAGCATGGCAGATTCTAAGTACCTGGAAAGTCTATCTAAGACTCTTGAGACACACTGCCCTTATTGCGGGCAGGTACTTTGGCAGATCTGCCTTTTGTAAAAGGTAGATTGTAAACCAGTGAGAACTCGGAACCTAGCCCCAATAGCCCAGCACCGGAAATCAGTCATCCAAATTGCACCAGGGCAAATTAAAGCAGCTGTCACTCCTTTGCTTTGAACAGACATCAAGCTTTTTAAAAAAAATGAATAAAAAACAAAAAAAGAACTCTCATAGACAGCTTTTATGGAGAGAGAGAACAGACCTTATTTCCTGAGGTTCATAAAGGTAAAGCAACACCACAGGAAGCCACAAAGGGAGATGTGAGCTGGTCCCCATTTCACAAGGCTTTCCTGGAAAATTACATAAACAATCTCAAAAGAGAGTTAGAAGAAAAATGGGGAAATGAAATGAGATCATTGCAAGAAGGAATGGAAATAGTATATAATGCTCTACAAAAGAGATATGAAAAAGACACCAATTCACTCAAAAACAAAATTGGTGAAATGGAAAAAGACTGCGATGAACAAAAAAATTCAATTGGCCAATTACAAAAGGAGCTAAAAAAAGGTAACTGAAGAAAATAATTCATTAAAAATTAGACTTGAATAAATGGAAGTGAATGACTCAAGAAGACTTCAAGAACTAGTCAAACAAAAACAAAAAAATGAAAAAATAGAAGGAAATATGAAATATCTTCTAGAAAAAAACAACTGACCTGGAAAATAGATATAGGAGAGACAATCTAAGGATTACTGGACTTCCTGAAAGCCATGATGAAAAAAAGTACCTAGACACTATCTTCCAGGAAATCATGAAAGAAAACTGTCCTGATATTTTAGAATCAGAAGGTAAAATCGCCATCGAAAGAATTCACCAATCACCTCCTGAAAGAGAACCCAAAATTAAATCCCCAAGGAATATCATGGCTAAATTTCAGGACTACAGCACCAAGGAAAAGATATTGCAAGCAGCTATAAACAATTCAAATACCAAGGACCTACAATTAGAATCACCCAGGATCTGTCAGCTTCCACATTAAAGGATCAAAGGGCTTGAAATCAGATATTCCAAAAGGCAAAGGAATTTGGATTAAGCCAAGAATAAGCTATCCAGCTAGAATGAGCATTATCTTCCGGGGAAGAAGATGAACATTTAATGATATAGGTGAATTTCATCTATTTCTAATGAAAAGACCAGATCTCAACAAAAAATTTGACCTCAAAACACAGAATGCAAGAAAAGCATTAAAAGGTAAAAAGGAAAGAACTCTTGAGAACTATATTTCTACTATGGGTATACTTAAAGAATGGGACTATGATTTTATTTTACTTTGATAATATGAAAAAGAAACTAGAGGTGGAAAGGGTATCATACTGGAAAAAGAGGGGAAAGAAGGTTAAAAAAAAGATAAAAAGGAGGTAAAAATAAGGTAAAATCTCATGAAGAGGCAAAGAAAGACTAATATAATTGAGGGAAAGAAGTGAGGGGGATGAGCATTGTGTGAATTTTACTCTCATCAGATTGGGCTCTAAAAGAGTCAGACACATTTGGTTTCACAGAGAAACTTGTCCCTCCTTATAGGGAAGTGGGAAGGAAAGGAGGAAAAGAAAGGGGAAAGACTAATAGAAGGGGAAATAGAAGAATTAGGGAAAAGGTGTAAAAGGGGGGGCTTCAAAAGGGGAAGGACTGTTTTAGGGAGGTGGTCATCAAAAGCAAAATACTGGGGAGGACAAAAGGGAGAAAGGGGAAAGGAAAAAGAAAAATATAACTTTGGGTAAATAAGATAGCAGGAAATACAGAATTAGTTATTTTAAATGTGAATGTGAATGGGATGAACTCTCCCATAAAACAGAAGCAGATAGACTGGATTAAAAACCAGAATCCAACAATATGTTGTTTACAAGAAACACATCTAAAGTATAGAGACATACACAGGGTGAAGGTAAAAGGCTGGAGCAGAATCTATTATGCTTCAGGTGAACAAAAAAAAGCAGAAGTAGCAATCCTGATATCAGATCAAGTAAAAGCAAAGATAGATCTAATTAAAAGAAATAAGGAAGGAAACTATATTTTACTACAGGGTACCATAGAAAATGAAGCAATATCAATACTAAACATATATGCACCAAGTGGTATAGCATCCAAATTCCTAGAGGAGAAGTTAAGAGAGATGCAAGAAGAAATAGACAGCAAAACTATACTAGTGGGGGATCTCAAACTTGCTCTCTCAGAATTAGAAAAATCAAACCACAAAATAAATATGAAAGAAGTTAGGGAGGTAAACAAAATGTTAGAAAAGTTAGGTATGATAGCTCTTTGGAGAAAATTGAATGGAGACAGGAGGGAGTTTACTTTTTTCTCAGTGGTTTATGGAACTTATACAAAAATAGACCATGTGTTAGGGCATAAAAACCTCAAAATCAAATGCAGAAAGGCATAAATAGTAAATATATTTTTTTCAGATCATGATGGAATAAAAATCATATGCAATATAAGGCCAGGAGAAAATAGACCAAAAGTTAATTGGAAATTAAATAATCTAATCCTAAAGAACGAATGGGTGAAACAGCAAATCATAGACATAATCAATAATTTCATCCAGGAGAATGACAATAATGAGACAGCATACCAAAATTTGTGGGATACGACCAAAGCAGTTATAAGGGGTGATTTTATATCTCTAGATGCTTACTTGCATAAAATAGAGAAAAAGAAGATGAACAAATTGGGCTTACAATTAAAAAAGATAGAAAAAGAACAAATTAAAAACCCTCAATTTGCCAAATTGGAAATTCTGAAAATAAAAGGTGAGATTAATAAAATTGAAAATAAGAAAACTATTGAATGAATAAATCAAACTAAGAGTTGATTTATGAAAAAAACAACAAAATCCTTTAGTTAATTTAATTAGAAAAAGTAAAGAGGAAAAACAAATAGTCTCAAAACTCAAAATTGAGAACTTTCCACCAATGAAGAGGAAATTAGAGCAATAATTAAAAGTTACTTTGCCCAACTTTATACCAATAAATTTGATAATCTAAATGAAATGGAGGAATATCTACAAAAATATAGATTACCAAGGTTAACAGAAGAGGAAATAAATTATTTAAATAGCCCCATTTTAGAAAAAGAAATAGAACAAGCTATTAATCAACTCCTTAAGAAAAAATCTCCAGGGCCAGATGGATTTACATGTGAATTCTACCAAACATTCAAAGAAGAATTAATTCCAATATTATATAAACTATTTGAAAAAATGGGGAAAGAAGGTGTACTACCAAATTCCTTTTATTATACAGATATGGTGCTGATAGCTAAACCAGGTAGGGTGAAAACAGAGAAAGAAAACTATAGACCAATTTCCCTAATGAATATTGATGCAAAAATCTTAACTAAAATATTAGCAATGAGATTACAGAAAGTCATCCCCAGGATAATACACTATGACCAAGTAGGATCTATACCAGGAATGCAGGGCTGGTTCAATATTAGGAAAACTATCAGCATTATCAATTATAATAATAACCAAACTAACAAAAACCATATGATTATCTCCATAGATGCAGAAAAAGCATTTGATAAAATCTAACACTCATTCCTATTAAAAACACTAGAGAATAGGAATAAGTGGGCTTTTCCTTAAAATGATCAGTAGCATCTATTTAAAACCATCAGCAAGCATCATATGTAATGGGGACAAACTAGAACCATTCCCAATAAAAAACAAGGCTGCCCACTGTCACCATTACTATTTAATATTGTATTAGAAATGTTAGCTTTGGAAGTAAAAGAAGAAAAAGAGATTAAAAGAATTAGAGTAGGTCATGAGGAAACCAAATTATCACTCTTTGCAGATGATATGATGGTATATGTAGAGAACCCTAGGGACTCAACTAAAAAACTACTAGAAACAATTCACAACTTTAGCAAAGTTGCAGGATACAAAATAAATCCACATAAATCATCAGCATTTTTATATATTACCAACAAAGTTCAGTAACAAGAGATGCAAAAAGAAATTCCATTCAAAATAACTGTCAATAGTATAAAATTTTGGGGAATCTACTGCCAAGAGAAAGTCAGGAACTATATGAACTGAATACAAAACACTTTTCACAAATAAAGTCAGACCTAATCAGTTGGAAAAATATCAAGTGCTCATGGGTAGACCAAGCAAATATAATAAAAATGACAATGCTACCCAAACTAATTTACTTATTTAGTGCCATACCAATCAAACTCTCAAGAAATTATTTTACAGATCTAGAAAAAATAGTAGCAAAGTTTATCTGGAAGCAAAAAAGGTCAAGAATTTCAAGGGAATTAATGAAAAAAAAATTGTTGATGAAGATGGCCTTGCTGGTACTGGCTAAGAAATAGAGTAGTTGATCAGTGGAATAGGATAGGATCACAGGACAAACTAGGCAATAACTATAGCAATCTAGAGTTTGATAAATCCAAACACCCAGCTTTTGAGATAAGAACTCACTATTTGACAAAAACTGCTGGGGAAATTGGGAACTAGTATGGAAGAAATTAGGGCTTGACCCATACCTAACACTGCACACCAAGATAAGATCTAAATGGGTTCACGATTTAGACATAAAGAGTGATATTATAAGCAAATTAGAGGAGCATAGGATAGTTTACTTCTCAGACCTGTGGAGAAGGAAGGAATTTGTGTCCAGAAAAGAACTGGAACTCTTAATTGAACACCAGATAGATAATTTTGATTATATTAAGTTAAAAAATTTTTGTACAAACAAAATTAATGCAACCAAGATTAGGAGGGAAGCCATAAATTGGGAAATCATCTTTATACTTAAGGGTTCTGATAAAGGCCTCATTTCTTAAATATATAGAGAATTGACTCATATTTATAAGAATTCAAGCCACTCTCCAATCGATAAATAGTCAAAGGATATGAACAATTTTCAGATGATGAAATTAAAACTATTTCTAGTCATATGAGAAGATGCTCCAAATCACTATTGATCAGAGAAATGCAAATTAAGACAACTCTGAGATACCACTACACACCTGTCAGATTGGTTAAGATGACCGGAAAAGGTAATGTCAAATATTGGACGGGATGTGGGAAAAATGGGACACTGATACATTGTTGGTGGAACTGTGAATGGATTCAACCATTCTCAAGTGCAATTTAGAATATGCCCAAAGGGCTATCAAACTGTGCATATCCTTTGACCCAGAAGTGTTTCTACTGGGCCTATATCCCAAAGAGATCTTAAAGAAAGGAAAGGATCCCATATGTGCAAGAATGTTTGTGGGCAGCCCTCTTTGTAGTGGCTAGAAACTGGAAACTGAATGGATGCCCATCAATTGGAGAATGGCTGAATAAACTATGATATATGAATGTCATGGAATATTATTGTTCTATAAGAAATGACCAGCGGGATGATTTCAGAGAGGCCTGGAGAGACTTGCATGAACTGATGCTGAGCAAAGTGAGCAGAACCAGGAGATCATTATACACGGCAACAACAATACTATATGATGATCAATTCTGATGGACATGGCTCTCTTCAACAATGAGATGTTTCAAACCAGTTCCAATTGTTCAGTGATGAAGAAAGCCATCTACACCCAGAGAGAGGCCTGTGGGATCTGAGTCTGGACCACAACATAGCATTTTCATACTCTCTATTGATGTTTGCTTGCATTATGTTTTCCTTCTCAGGTTTTTTTTTCTTGTAGATATGATTTTTCTTGTACAGCAAGATAATTGTATAAATATGTATACACATATTCAATTTGTCAAGTATTTTAACATGTATTAGACTTCCTGCCATCTAGGGGAGAGGGTGGGGGGAAGGAGGGAAAAAATTGTAATAGAAAGCTTTGCAAGGGTCAGTGTTAGAAAACTATCTATGCATATGTTCTGCAAATAAAAAGCTTT
>JAJPUD010001236.1:17388-140755 GCA_023553655.1 Myrmecobius fasciatus
TTTTTTTTCTTGTAGATATGATTTTTCTTGTACAGCAAGATAATTGTATAAATATGTATACACATATTCAATTTGTCAAGTATTTTAACATGTATTAGACTTCCTGCCATCTAGGGGAGAGGGTGGGGGGAAGGAGGGAAAAAATTGTAATAGAAAGCTTTGCAAGGGTCAGTGTTAGAAAACTATCTATGCATATGTTCTGCAAATAAAAAGCTTTAATAAAAAAAAGCTTTAATAAAAAAAATACAGTTACATTACTAAGGGAAAAAAATTTCTTCATCTAAAAATTGTCTGGAACACAAAGTCTTTTTTTTTTTTTTTTTTTTTTTTTTTGGCTGAGGCAATTGGGGTTAAGTAACTTGCCCAAGGTCACACAGTTAGGATGTGTTAAGTGTCTGAGATCAAATTTGAACTTGGGTCTTCCTCATTTCAAGGTTGGTGCTCTATCCACTGCGCCACCTAGCTGCCCCTGCTACACAAAGTCTTAAAAAAAACGAATGGTGAAAGCTATTTTTACATATATTTTGAAAAATAAAATACTATTGAGGGGAAAAAATGTCTTTGCCTCATTGAGCAACTTTTGGGTACAATGGATAAAGAATTTGATTGAAGAGGCAGGAAGATCCTGGGATGTGGTGATAAATGTTTAATAACTGATTCTGCAAGGGGAAAATGTACATACAATATGTTTTCTAATCTGCATTATTCATGTTTTCTCCATCGCTTTTTTTAAGTCTAGAAAACAACAAAACAATAAATCAAGCACAGATTTGTAGCATTTGCCAATTCTGGAGATATAAATACTCACACTGAAAATTTATAGGCTAGTTCTACAACACTAGAGAGGAGACAACTTCAATTCCTGCCTTAAGCAATTACTAGCTGTGTGTCCTGTGGCAGACCACTTAAGGCCCTCTAAATTTCAGTTTCATCATCTGTAAAATGTAGATAATAATATCTACCTCAAAAAGTTGTGAGAATCAGATGAAATAACATATGTAAAACATCTTATAAACTTTAAAGCACTATATAAATGCTATCCATTATTTTATATAGACTATTTAATCAATTTTACATACTTCTGAGTCCTAGAAAAATATGGTTAATATGTTCATTCAACAAAATTCAACAAAATAATTACTTATTTATTCTATCTACTATTTCTACATACTGCTATGCCTGATTGTGACCTGGAGGTGATCTGGGACTCTTGAAGGCTGGACCAGGAGAACATGTACCCTGGCAGGTTGTACAATGCTAAAAATATTTTGAATACCTTCTTAGCAAAACACTGATGGCTTTCCAAATAACAGCCTAACAAATACCTGAGAGAGCTCACCACCAATGTGATAGCGCTCTAGAATGTCATTCAGTTCCGCACTTCTAGAATCTTAAGTGACTCAATATCAGGGATGAAGTAGAGCCCTCATTGGAACTACATCAAGAGGACTCTTGTTTTTCTGATTGGTGTGAGCAGAATAGATTTCTCCATATTGAAAACATCCAAGAAGACATTAGCTATTGGTACTAAAAATTTGAGTGAACATATTACCATAGAAACTGAGTCATATTTTAAGACTGTCAATAACAAGTCAGAAACCAAAATAAGTTTCTTCTACAGGAAGATGGCTCTCAGGGAAGTAAATAAAGGAGTTAGCTGAGCTAGTTTTATCATGTATCCAAAGATAACAAGAAACTTCATTTCATGAGACATTCAATCTTATTTATAGTACTCACAATAAGTATTTAGGGAAGTACTTCTATAGTGCTTCATAATAAATCAATATATACTCTGAGACTTCTTGATCTTTGTGCAATGGCAGGTCTAAGAAAAGATGGCCAAAAATTAATTGGAAGATAGGAATCAGGTAAAGACTTGCAGACAACCTCAAAATCTCTTTCCTGCACATCATGAATACTTTGAGGGAAAAAAATTGGGAAGTTCTTTACAAAGCCCATATTCCTTCATACTTGATTGGCAAACTTCTTTACAAACTTCATTTAATATATTAACACTTTTTTATCTCTTACTTGACCAGTACTTCTCACAATAAAATTAAAGATGTAGAAAACATAAAATCTGATTGTGTTTACAACTTTGGATAATCCAGAGCATTTGGTTCAGCACAACACAATGCTGCCTTGCAGTCTCTTCAACAAGATAGTTCCCATCCATATGATTATTATGGATTCCTTAGAATATATTTGATGACCTTCTGATAATAAATCTCAAGACAGACATAAAACAGGGAATATGTATTTGCCATGGGTACTTGCCCCTGTGATAAAGGAAATACAGTGCAAAGTTCAAGGTGAGGAAGATTTTTCTGTGGCTGGTAAAATTCTCCAGATGTTTCTGTTTGTACATCACATTATGGTGATTTCATCAAACCCCTAGAAGAGATCTGAAAATCACCCAAAAGAAACTGAATGGATGCCCATCATTTGGAAAATGAATGGATGCCCATCAATTGGAGAATGGCTGAATAAATTATGGTATATGAATGTCAATGAATATTATTGTTCTGTAAGAAACAGCCAGCAGGATGATTTCAGAGAGCCCTGGAGAGACTGATGCTGAGTGAAATGAGCAGAACCAGGAGATCATTATACACAGCAACAAGAAGACTATATGATGATCAATTCTGATGGACATGGCTCTCTTCAACAATGAAATGTTTCACACCAGTTCCAGCTGTTCAGTGAAGAAAGCCATATACACCCAGAGAGAGGGATATGAAATATGGACCACAACATATCATTTTCATGCTCTCTATTGATGTTTGCTTACATTATGTTTCCCTTCTCAGATTTTTTTTTCTTGTAGATCCGACTTTTCTTGCACAGCAAGATAACTGTAAAAATATGCATGCACATATTTGATTTGTCAAGTATTTTAACATAATTAACATGTAGTCGAATTCCTGCCATCTAGGGGAGGGGTGGAGCTAGGGGGGAAAAATTTGTAATGGATAGCTTTGCAAGGGTCAGTGTTGAAAAATTACCCATACATATGTTTTGCAAATAAAAAGCTTTAATTAAAAAAAAAAAAAAGAAAGAAAATCACCCAAAAGAGTTTGGCTAGTCCACCCCTGTCTCTGTTCATTGCACCACTTATGCATATAGTTGGATGGACACCAAATAGAGCTTGTCCAACAATATATATATGTTAGATCAGAAAGGAGAGATGGACAATTAGCTGGGTTCCATAGGTGAAAAGATAGAGGGAAGCAGACTAATATTTTCAGGAAACTGCCAAGTTCTTCTATTACCTTACAATTTCCATGAAAAGAAAGGTTCATATTTTTAATACTAGCATTTCAACAGTGCTGTTACATTGCAGTAAGATATGGAATACCACTGCATCTGAAGAACTAAAAATGAGCAACAAAAAGAAGACAATAAAAAATTTTGTAGTGGGGTTGGATAGGCTATAAAATATAAACAAGGAATTTTGAAGAATAAGAAGTTATCAGCAAGGATATATGTGTGTATGTGTATATATATATATGCATACATATATATATGCACATATATATACATATATATATATATAATAGTGAAGATGAACTGCTCACATGGCAAGAGCAAGGGATAGACAAGAAACTGGGAAAAGGAGAGAGAGCCTCCAGCACTTTGGGCAGATCCCCATTGTCAAAAATTAGGGGAAAAATATGGACAAGGATCACTCAGAATGAGGAGGTATGAAGTGATTTCTATTTCAATCTGCATACTGGAGAGAAATCCTGAATTTGATGAAATTGTAGATCCGTTTGAGTACCTGATTCTTACATTCCTTGGTTTTATCAAATGGGTTAAGAGAAAATTGTTCAATCAGGCATCCTCTCCCATTCCCACTACACATATTTGCTTAATATATGGTTGGTGAATGGATGAATAAAATGAATATATACCCAGTGATGGGATTTTCCATCTCCTCCCACTTTCAGTGAGAGCCTGGAATTAATCAATGATTTCACTCAGAGGACCTGAATGCTGGAAGGCAAGGCTAATAAGTGGTAGAGCCTAAAGGGGACAATAAAAAAGAAATGGAAAAGGCAGAAAGAAGGAAACATTGGTATCTACAGAGATCAAGCAAGCAAGCAACAAGCATTTTTTAATCTCTTGTAAGAGCCAGACACTGTGCTAAGTGACACAAAAAATTATATAATCCCCATTCTTAGTGAGCTTACATTCTACTGGAGGAGACAGGAGACATGCAAATATAAGTATATACAGAATGTGTTTACACTGTTGTTGTTCAGTCATGTCCAATTCTTCATGATTCCATGTACTATACCATACCAATAATATCCATGGGGTTTTCTGGCAAAGATGCTGCAGTGATTTGCCATTTCCTTCTCCAGTACATTAAGGCAAAAAAAAAAAAAAAGGTTAAATGACTTGCCCAGGATCACACAGCTTAGCATCTGAGGCCAGATTTGAACTCAAGTCATCTCCAGGTCCAGTGCTGTATCTATGGATCTATCCAGCTGCCTCTATATGTACATGTGTGCATAAATATATGTATAAGGTCGGGGTAGCTAGGTGGTGAAGTAAATAGAACATCAGCCCTGAAATCAGGAAGACCTGAGTTCAAATGTGGCCTCAGATACTTAACACCTCCTAGCTGTGTGGCCCTGGGCAAGTCACTTAACCTCAATTGCCTCAGGGAAAAAAATTAAGTCATAGTGAATAGTGATGAATCTGAGTAAATAAAAGAATGCTGATACCTTCCCTCCTTAATAAAAGAGAAGTGGGGGGGAGGAAGAGCAGGGAGTTCATTTTGGACAAGTTAAGTCTGAGATTTCTATGGCATGTTCACCTTAAAATGTTCTCTAAGTAGTTTATTATGCAGAATGGGAACTCAGAAAAAAAGATATTTATAGATCTGAAAGTCATCTGCATGGAAATGATGAAGAATTAGAGAGATTAAAAGAGTTAGAGGTTTTGGAATTCATTAATTGGAGAACTCCAGGAAACT
The DNA here is from genome assembly GCA_023553655.1 of Myrmecobius fasciatus. Lineage (NCBI taxonomy): Eukaryota > Metazoa > Chordata > Mammalia > Dasyuromorphia > Myrmecobiidae > Myrmecobius > Myrmecobius fasciatus. The sequence goes on from JAJPUD010001236.1 coordinate 22,373, forward strand.
TGTTCTCACCTTGCCTGATTGCCTGATAAAATGTGCACTATAGATCTTGAAAGAGTCTCTTGGAATGTCAGAATATTGTAGAATTCATGAATGAATGAAAAACTTCTCATTAAGAGCTTATTATGTACAAAGCACCATGTTAAGTCTTGGAATTACAAATAGAAAAGGAAGGCACTCCCCACTCTCAAAGCACTGACATTCTAATAAGGGGACAGAGGAAGAAGATAGTCAATAACTTCAACTTGCAGAAAACAGCAAATGAGGACAGAGTAAGTAGGGGGGAAAGTTTGATCTAATAAGCATTTCTGCTTTATTTTCTTCTTTTTAGTGAAATTTTCTTTTGTCATGCCATGAACTGTGTATTTGCAAATGGAAAGTTGGTCTCAGCATCCTGAGGGACCAAGAAATAGCAAGGAAAATAAGCACAAAGCCCCCTATCTGAGACACTGAGTTCATAAAGAGAATATAAAAAAGAAAGATATATCAAGGACGGTAGAACTATTAGACTGGGAAAGTGTCCTTTCAACCCCAAGTAAGATCATGTCACAAGGAGTATGAGCAATAATCCATAGGTAGGCTTTGAGACAGATATGGCAACTCCAACCTGAATAGAAAAATTGCCATTGGTCTCAGTGTAACAGGATGTTGAAACATAGCCAGATCAGCTAAAGAAGGACCACCTTTTGGGAGAAGACATCCTTCATTCCAAGAGCAGCCTTTTTCAGTTGTTTTCATAGCTGGAATAAGCAGCAGGTTCGGATAGTCATTTTTAAATCGGATAAAAGTCACATTTATCCACAATACTTGGTGCTATAAACTGACTGGATTGAGAGAAGAACTCCCTGGCCTTCCTCATCTCTCTTGCCCTGTGGCCCCCAAAATCAGGCTAGGGGTTGTGTTTTCACTTGTTTTGTGTATACTTTTTGGTTCTTGTTGCAAGTGATAGAATCCCCATTGGGCCAAGAAGTCCAAACTATGGCAACCCAAGAAGCAGGATCTCAGGCAAAGAGAACAAGAAGTGAGCCAGCCCAATTGGGAAACCCTAAGAAGAAACTCAAAAAGGATTTGGAACTTCAACTTGAGACTGTGCTATATAGTAACTGAGATATGGTACAAACCTAATTCTCTTCTATTCAGAGTATGAGGGAACTGAAGGGGAAAGAATTATGCCCCTAGTTGTTGCAAGAGATGCTTGTATGTTCTTGCTATACTGCTGAAATAAGTATTTCTTTGTAAAAAGCTAATCTAAATGCTTAAATTGAAATGGAATACAGGAGACCCCTACAATCAGGAGAACACCGTTGGTGGGGACTGGAATCAATGGCAGGAAAATTAAAAACACCTAAATTCCCTTACAGCTATTGGAGAGCCACAAGAAAGGGGCTGAAACGTAACACACTTGACCTTCAAGCATTAAGGCTAGGGAAGACACTGTTACATGAGGAAACACCGTTCTCCTGGAAAAGAAGAAGTGTGCTGCAGAGTCGCTGTAGACTGGCAGGTGTCGGACACTGAAAAACTGAAATGACTGCCAGAGAAAAGAAGACTTGCATTAAGAATGTGGTTATTCAGTCATGTCCAACTCTTTGCGACCCTATTTGAGTTTTGTGGTTTTTTGTGGGTTTTTTTTTTTTTTACAAAGATGCTGAAGTAGTTTACTATTTCCTTTTTCCAGCTCATTTTCCAGATGAGAGAACTGAGGCAAATAGGATTAAGAATCAGTTAATGGTCACACAGCTAGGAAGTATCTGAGATCAGATTTGAACTCATGAAGAATAAATCTTTTTGACTCCAGGACCTGGACTCTAGGACTCTTTCCACTTAACTAACCCTGTGTTAAGAATGGAAAATCACCTATTATAGCACATGAAGAGGTCCTGAATGGTGAGCAAAAAGAAACTAAAGCATTGATAAAAATTATCCCCTGGAGCAGGCAGGTAGTCCCACCCTCTATGGAGGTAATCCAGTCAGAAATCCAAGTTAAATCAATTCCCTGAAGCTAAATTTTCCCTATAAATCAACTTATGACTTAGAGACTACATGTCCCTGGGTCAGTCCACCATGGCACTCTGCTTCAGTGTCTTTCCCTGAAGGATAGGAAGGATAACTTCCCCCATGCCATATGGTGTCTCCTAACCCATCATACCTTATGGTGTCTTTCCTCTCCTGACCCTACTTCTCATTATAGCTAACTAACTCTTTTAGGATGTTAAGTCTCTTTCAGGATTTAGCCTGACAGTTTAGGGCATGGTCCAATTTCATAGGGTGTTTCCTTTCTCCTGGTAAATGGCAAGTCCCACTAGACAAGTCCCACTTGCCCTTTCCATCATTAATTATTAAAACCCCTTTCTATGCTATTTCTATGCTATATTCAATCCTATTTCATATTTACCATTCCTGGTGCCTACTGTACTTCTTATTATCTGTAACCTCTTCCTCTAAATAAACCCACCTTTGGTCAAAGAGAATGGCCATTGTGAATTCTTCACATGACCAAATCCCAATATTTGATGCTCTCCTACAGTACATCTGGTGCCACATTATTTGCTACATCAGTACATGAATACTTGAAGGCATAAGACATTTGAAAACATGGCAAATCTTGAGAATGTAAATATTGAATTCCCAACTTCAAGCTAAAAAGAGGTTGAAAAAGTCCCAAACTACATAAAGAAATTAGAAAAAAATGCTGTGGAAATTTGTTAAAAAAAAAAAAAAAACCTAAAAATGTTAGAACCATATTATGTTTGCTCATAGGATTAGGGGATTCTAAAAAATGGACAGTCTTTATGGTAACCACACTTATCTCAAAAACAGAAGACAATTCTCAATTACTCACAGGTGATAGGAATTATTAGAGAAGAAAGGCAACAGGAGTTACCAGAAAAAGGAAAGGTCAGACTAAAAGGTCCACTTGCTACTAACTCAGATATTTAGATATTGGTCGCCAGTGTGAAGGAAAACTGATCAAAAAAGGTCAGGCTTTTGATCCTCCAAAGTACCGATCAAATTTCTACTCCTGGAATTGAAAAAATTGAAGTTCAAGGATAGAGGTCAGCCTCTGGAACTCTACCAAAATAGCCCTCTCGCTTTTCTTACCTCCCTCCCATTAACAAAAAATTGACTAAAAGAATAGAAAAACAAAAGACTTGTCATTTCTTTGTTTGGCTCATATTCCTACCTGGGTTTCTCTAGAAAAACCTAAAAATGGAGCTTAGATACATTCTTGCCTAGGTCTCCCCAGATGTACAGAGTTTCTTCCCACAAAGGTATTCATTGTATAACATGGACCTCGGGGGGACAATGGGCTTCCCTCCCACAGAAGTACTCAATGTACAACATGGGCATCAAGAGGATAATGAGTTTCCCTCCCACAGAAGTAAGCGCTCAATGTACAACACGGTCATCAGATGGGCAATAGACTTCCCACTCACAAAGGTATTCAGTGTACAATATGGACATTATAGAAGCAATAGACTCCCTCCAACAAAGGCACTCATTGTACAACTTGAGCATCAGAAGGACAATGGGGGTGGCAGCTAGGTGGCCCAGTGAATAGAGTACCATCTCTGAAGTTAGGAGGACCCAAGTTCAAATCTGGTCTCAGACACTTAACACCTCCTAGCTATGTGACCCTGGGCAAGTCACTTAACCCCAACTGCCTCAGGAAAAAAAAAAAGGCTTCTCTGCCACAAAAGTATTCAATGTATAATATAGGCCTCAAATATGGTACAGATTATGTCTTAACATTGTTGGCAAGATAGACATTTACTTATTGAGTATACACAGAAAGAAATCTGTGTATAAAGTGTACCTCATATATAATCAGCACTTATTAGGCACTCATTATGTACCAGGCACTATGCTAAATGCCTTTGACATACCAGAAACTAAGGCGGGATAGACAGAATTTAGGAAGTAACAAAGGGAAATCAGACTGAGCATAGAAGCCATTTTGTTCAATTACTCTCCTCATATCTATTCCCTCCAAAAACCAAAAGTCATTAAAAAGTGTTTTGGTGTTTAGCTGTACTTATCATTATATCTGAGTTATTTTATGAGCAAAACTTGAAGCATGCTCCTTTTCAAACTTTGAGACCGCCATGAGCTTTAAGGGTACCACCCATATCAGTAATGTATGGTAGCATATTTAGAATTTCCAAGAGAGAACATGAATATTAGGAAAGACTTAGATACAGCTCCTCTGGTGAGCAGTCCCAACTTCACTGGTATTCCTGGACTTTCCTTTTTTGACCAGGAGAAATTCAATTCTTTTCAAAGTATCTGGGGATTATTCCAGTCAACAAGCAGGAGCTAATTGCCCTCCCTGATTTTCTACTACAATTTATAAGGAAATAAAAGGCAGAGTTGATAGCACCCATGAATAAAAGTTTCCTGGAACTTCAAGGCTGACAAGATTTAAGCTATTGGCATTATTGGTGGGTTCTGAGAGATTTAGTTTTAAAGATTAATGATTCCCCAATATGCAAAGGATAGAAAGCCAATTTAAAGAAAAAACTCAACATTAGTTCTAGACAGTAGAACTGCCTAGAACTTATCTTATGTCATGCAAAAGCAACATGTAGAATGTTGTTAATGTCACCCATAGTTAAGGACTTTGACTCATGGGACTAAAAGCAATCTTGGGGGCTAATCCCTAAAGGAGGGGCAGTTTATTTCTCTTTAAAAAATATTTTTTCAATTAAACGCATTTATCTTTTCTCCTTCCCTCTTTCCTCACCCCAACAAAAAATTTGAAAAAAAAAAAAAAAAGCTGGGAAGGGCCTTTGGCTGGTAACATTAACTGGATTTCTCCAGAAAAATCTCTAAAATACAACTTAGGTAAGTTTCTGACTACATGTCCTCAGGTGTGAATTACAAAGTTCCCTCCAACAAAGGTACTCAGGTATGGTATCAGGTATGATATAGCTTTTACTTGACCCACTGCAGAAAATGTACAACACACACAAAAAAATTAATATTTGCACATGAACAAATGCGCTCAGGTCTTTTCATGGTGACAAAGAATTGGAAACTCAGGGAGTGCCATAAATAGTAAGTGGCTGAACAAGATATGGTATCTATATGTGATAGAATTCTATTATACCATAAGAAATGATAAAGGAGACAGTTTCAGAGGAATAAGCAAGTAGGTGGTATAGAACACTGAACACAGAATCAAGAAGATCCAAGTTCAAATTTTGTCTCAGATACTAGCACCTCTCTGTGCCTCAGTTTCCTCACCTGTAAATGGAAATAATAACAGCACCTACTACAGGGTTGCTATGAGAATAAAATCAGTTGGTATATGCAAAGTGCTTTGCAAGCCTAAATACACTATATAAATGCTAACTATTATTTCAAAAAAGCATTCAAAGATTTATACGAACATTTAGAATGAAGTGAGCAGAACTAGGAAAACAATTTATCCCATAACAGCAATATTATAAAGACAAATAACCCTGAAAGCCTTAGAAACTCTGAACAACACAATGACCAAAGTTTCAGAGGACTCAAGTTGAAATATCTTATCTTCCTCCTAATATGGAAGTTATGAGCTCGGAATTTAAATAGATATATTTTTTTTAGATATGATTAATGCATTCATTTGCTTTCCTTGATCATGCATGTTTATAACAGAGGATTGTTTTTCTCACTTTCTCAACAACATGGGGTGGGGGGAGAAGGGAAAGAATATGAATTTGAAAATAAAATAAAATTTAATTTTTAAGAAGACCAGCACAGACAACATAAACACCCAAATGGACTATTACACTTATTAAGCTCCTTTCTAAAAGGTAAAGTTCCAATATAAGACTGCTGAGCAAACATCCCTCATTCATCTCAAACTTGTATCTAAACATCCCACAATATCATGGAGGTCCAGATGGTCCTCTCCTCTCATAGCACAGTTTTGATCCTATGGTTATAGTGGAATCCTATTGGTGGACTCAGTCATCCACAAACTCCTTCAAAAAGCATGCCATATAAGGAATCAGAAATTCCGTGGTTGCCCATTCATTGGGGAATGACTGAATAAGTAGTGGTATATGAATATAATGGAATGCTATTGAAACAGGCTGCTTTCAGAAAAGCTTGGAAAGACTCACATGAACTGATGCTGAGTGAAGTGACCAGAACCAGGACAATATTGCACACAGTAATAGCAACATATGACAGACTTAGCTCTTCTCAGTAATACAATGATCCAAGACAATTCCAATAGATGTGGGATGGAAAATGAAACCTAAAACCAAAGGGAGAACTATGGAGACTGAATGCAGATTGAAGCAAACAATTTTTACCTTTTTTGTTTACTTATTCTTCCTCATGTTTATTTTTTCCTCTTTTGTTCTGATTTTTCTTGCATAGCATGACTAATATGGAAATGTTTAAAATGATTGTGTATAGAAAACCTATATCAGATATTGTCTTGGGGAGGGGGAAGGGAATGGAGGGAAAAAATGGAACTCAATCTTACAAAAATGATTGTTGAAAACTTTCTTTACATGTAATTGTAAAAATAAAATACTATTGGGGAAAAAAAAATCCTTCCCTTCCTTGCAAAAAGCATGCCATTGTTCTGGGAGACAAAATGGTGGAGAAAGCAATGAATTTCAGTAATTCTCCCACAATCATCTCTGGGAAATCATAAAATAGTATTCTAAGACAGGTTTTGAAACAGCAGAGCCAAAAAGGAGATAGGGCAAAATAATTTAATATCCCAGGAAACTTGAAAGATCAGCAGAAGGAATCACCTGTATAAAGTATAGGGAAAAGAATGGAATCCAGGACAAGAAGCTTTCCAATGAGCCAGCAGGAAGCCCCACCTCAGCAAAAAAAAAAAAAAAAAAAAAGCAGGAGATTTTGAGCCCTAAGGTGGTGGAGGAGGGGAGTAAATACCAAAACCAAGCCTCTCCCCCACATGCCTTAGCATATAGGAGAGCTCCAGCTCCAGTAACCATGACATGGTTTAGGTAGCCTAGGGCAAACATACATCCTCCAGTGGCCAGATCTCAACATGCTTCAGCACTGCCTCAGGCAAACAGGTAGACACTAACCATACACCCCATGTTTTAGCATACCCCCACGCAAACAGGTAACCTCCAGAGACTAGATAGCCTCATGCTTCAGTGTAAGCTCAGGGAAACACAGAAACATCCCACTGGGCTTAAGCACCGCCACTAGGACCTCAACTCAACACCAAGTAAGCTGCCAGACTCCTACAGCCACCAGCAGCACTAGCCACCCCTTACTCTACCCCCTTAATGCAGCACCAGACACAAATATACCCCACAGACCCCAGGGCAAAATCAGTGGAACATTAGGTAAACAGCCAGTAACCTCAACCACTGACACATGAAACTTGAGACAATACTCCTTCCACCCGGAGAGCAAAGATCAAATTAAAAAAAGAAGAAGAAAAAAAAAAGAAAAAGCCCCTCCCCAAAAAAATGAACAAAAAATTAATCTGACAATATAAAGTTATTGTGGTGAAAGGAAAGACCAAGACACAAACTTAGAAGAGGACAATATCAAAATGCCTATGGACAAAACCCCAAAGAAAAGCAGGGAGTGGTTTCATGCCCAGAAAAAATTCATGGAAGAGCTCAAAAAGGAGCTTAAATATCATAAAAGAGAGGTAGAAGAAAAATTGGAGGAAAAAAATAAGAGTGATCCAATAGAACTATAAAAAAACAATCAACAGCTTGGAAAACTGTTTTAAAAGTTTAATTGGAAAAGGAGATATAAAAATCGACTGAAGAAAATAAATCCTTAAAAAGTCCAATTGGCCAAATAGAAAAGAAAACAAAAAGCTAATTGAGAAAAAGAACATCTTAAAAATTAGAATTGGGCAAATGGAAGCTAATAACTATGAGACATCAAGAATCAACCAAACAAATTAAAAAGAATGAAAAGGAGGAGGGGAGGATGTCATTCACTTCACGGGAAAAACAATTGACCTGAAAAAAAAATGGATCCAGAAGAGACAATATGAGAATCATTGGGCTACCTGATAGCCATCAGCAAAAGGAGGACCTTGGAAGCAACTTTTAAGAAATTATCAAGGAAAACTGCCTTGATATCCTAGAACCAGAAGGTAAAATAGATGTTAAAAGAAATAGCACAGACAATGAAATAACATCAATAACAAATATATATGAACCAAGTGAGATAACATCCAAATTCTTAAAGAAGTTAAGTAAATTCATGATTTAGACAAAAAAGGTGACACAACATAACAAATATGGAAATATGTTTAATATATATAACCTATATCAGATTGCTTGCTCTCTTGGGGAGGGAGGAGATAACAGGAGGGAGAAAAAATTGGAACTCAACGTCTCATAAAAATGAATGTTGAAAACTATATTTACATGTAAATGGAAAAAAATAAAATATTATGAAGCAACTCCCTTTCCAAAAACATGCCATTAACGAAATCTTTTTCCTATAAGAGACTGGAACCCAAGTCACAAATCAAGAATTCTCAAACTCAAAATGACCATGAGCTATCCTGCAAGGCTGGAAAGGCCTGTTCTCATGATTGATAGTTTCTTTTCTATACTCAGAAAATGAAACAGAAAATAGAAGAAAGTTGCCAGGAATTGGAGCTTTAGGAACTCCTCTCTCAGACTCACCTGCCTTGCAACTGATTTCTCCTGCTAGTGGTCATTTTCTGCTTTTGAGGAGAGTGGAATGAAAAGATAAAAACCTTCTTTCCCTCACCTTTACTATATCCTAGTCTAGAGGTTCAGTCATAAAATTCACTCCTAGAAGCATTCTTAAAGAAAAAAGGTGAGATTTTATAACTCACTTGTTTAGATCACAGAGAGGATAGCTCCTCTAACTAGAATATATTCTCTTCTCCTATTTGATCACCAGTTCTTTTGGGGACAGCCCCACTCACTGGAGACCCACCAAAAGAGTTCCCTAGGTCCAACACTCCTGTAAAGGTGATTATTTCTGACAAAGATCCCAGCCCTGAAATCTTATCAAGTTGACTGAGGGAAGTCAACCATTTTTTTTTATTAAAGCTTTTTAATTTTCAAAAGATGGATAATTTTTAACATTAACATTGCAAAATCTTATGTTCCAATTTTCCTCTTTTTCCTCCACCTCTTCCCTAGATAGCAAGTAATCCAATATATGTTAAACATGATAAAAATATATGTTAAATCCAATATATGCATACATATTTATACAACTATATTGCTGCACAAGAAAAATCAAATTAAAAAGAAAAAATAAGAAAATAAAATGCAAGCAAACAACAATAAAAAGAGTGAAAATGCTATGTTGTGATCCACATTCAGTTCCCACAGTCCACTCTCTGGGTACAGATGGCTCTCTTCATCACAAGATCATCAGAACTAGTCTGAATCATTTCATTGTTGAAAAGAGCCACATCCATCAGAATTGATCATTATATGATTTTCTTGTTGCTGTGTACAATGATCTCCTGGTTCTGCTCATTTCACTCAGCATGAGTTCATGCAAGTCTCTCCAGGCCTCTCTGGAATCATCCTGCTGATCATTTTTTAATAAAACGATAATAATATTCCATAACATTCATATATCATAACTTATTCAACCATTCTCCAACTGATGGGCATACACTCAATTTCCAATTTCTAGACACTACAAAAAGGGCTGTCACAAACATTTTTGCATATGTGGGTCCCTTTCCTTCCTTTAAGATCTCTCTGAGATATAAGCCCAGTTGAAACTCTGCTGGATCAAAGGGTATGTTCAGTTTGAAAGCCCTTTGGGTATAGTTCCAAATTGCTCTCCACCAACAATGTATCAGTGTCCCAATTTTCCCACATTCCTTTCAACATTCGTCATTGTCTTTTCCTGTCATTTTAGTCAATCTGAGAGGTGTGTAGTGGTACCTCAGAGTTGTCTTAATTTGCATTTCTCTGTTCAATAGTGATTTAGAATATGAATAGAAATGGTTTTAATTTAATTTCTTCATCTGAAAATTGTCTGTTCATATCCTTTGACCATTTATCAATTGGAGAATAGCTTGAATTCTTATAAATTTGAGTCAGTTCTCTAAATATTTTAGAAATAAGGCCTTTACCAGAACCTTTCAATAAAAATGTTTCCCAATTTATTGCTTCCTTTCTAATCTTGTCTACATTAGTTTTGTTTATATAAAAACTTTTTAACTTAATATAACCAAAATTATCTATTTTTTTGTTCAATAATGATTTCCAGTTTTTCTTTGGCCAGGAATTCCTTCCTTCTCCACAGATCTGAGAGGTAAACTATAATTTGTTCTTCTAATTTGCTTAGAATATCACTATGTCTAAATCAGGAACCCATTTCAACCTTATCTTGATACAGGATGTTAGGTGTGGGTTAATGCCTAATTTCTGCATACTAGTTTCAAATTTTCTCAGTAGTTTTTGTCAAATACTGAGAACTCATAAAATTTATCTTGGTTTCCCAATCAACCCCCACTACTGGTTTCTTATCCCTAACACTCTGAGCTCAGATATCCATAATTTGAATAAGAGCACTAGACAGAATTTGATTTTATAGCTCTTATCATGTTTCTATAATGACATAAGGTAAGAAAAGGGGGTGGGGTAGGGAGAGACAGAGAGAGACAAAGAAGAAAGAGGCAGAAAGACAGAGTCAGAGACAGAATCAGACGGACAGACAGACAGACCAACAGAGACAGAGAGAGAAATAACAAGTAAATTCCAAGTTTTATCTCCATATACACTCCCTTAACATATCACGTGACTATATAATTCCTGAAATTCACAAGCATGAACTGTCAGCTTCTGTCCTGGACAATATTAATTCTGCTATTGTGTCACAACACATACTTGAAACATGTTTATTACAGCTGCTGCCACATTTCACACTCTAGCATCCTTTATAGCCAGAGCTACTCATCCTGTGTCATACATACCAGCAAATCTGCCCACTTCCTGATATTCCTAAATATCCTCCCTAGAATTTCAATTATTTCCCTTTCTAAATGTCCTCACAATTCAATTTAATAAGATTTATTATTTAAGTAATCTAGTATATTCAGGGAATTGTGCTAGATACAAAGGGGGATAAGAGAGGGGGGAATAGTTCCTACCTTCTAGGAGTTTACATTTTACTCCACACTTTGCATTTAAAGTGGCTGGTCACATCATGAATAGAGTACTGAGCCTGGAGTCAAGAGGACCTAGAATCTAAATCAAGCTACATGGGTCCTGATAGAAAAGTGATGAACTCAAGTGACAGAGAGAGAAAGATATGTTTTTATTTGTTCTTCCTTAAATATTTACTATTTTATTTCTTTATGGTGTATAATTTCTTATAGTAGAGGATCTACTAAGGGAAGCTAAGGGAATAGTGTTATTAGAACACAGAAATATTGCACTAAATGTAAATCTAAATGTAAAAAGGCAGAAATGATAAAAAAAATATACACCACAAAGAAATAAAATAGAAAATATTTAAGGAAGAACAAATAAAATACATAGACCCATATTAGCCATGTCTCAAAATACGTATCTTTCTCTCTCTGTAACTTGAGTTCATTACTTTTCTATCAGTACCCATGTAGCATGATTCATCATCAATTGTGTGAAATCATAAATGGTCACTGCATTGATCAGGGTTCTAAAATCTCCCAAAGTTATTTGTCTTTATAGTGTTGTTGTCATGGTAGAAATTGACCTATTGTTTCTTCCCACTTCCCTTTACATCAGTCCATACACATTTTCCCAAATTTCTCTGAAATTTTGTTTCATCATTTTATAGCATTATAATATTCCATTCCATTCCCAGACCATAATTTATTCAGCTACTCTTGAACTGAGTATTGAGGAACTTTCTAGTTCCTCATTCATGAGTTCCATATGGCAAATGAATTTAGATTCTATACCATTTTGGTGCATCTAGGTTTAGTATTGATATTACTTCATTATCTATGGTATCCTTTATCAAGATATAGTTTCCTTCCTTATCTCTTTTAATTAGATCTATTTTTGCTTTTGCTTGATCAGAGATCAGAATCGCTATCCCCGCTTTTTTTTTACTTCACCTGAAGCATAATAAATTCTGCTCCAGCCTTTTACTTTTATTCTAAATGTATCCCTTTGCTTTAAATGGATTGCTTGTAAACAATATATTGTAGGATTCTGGCTTTTAATCCAGTCTGCTATCTGTTTCTGTTTTATGAGAGAGTTCATCCCATTCACATTCACACTTAAAATGACTAATTCTGTATTTCCTGCTATCTTATTTACCTCAAATTATGCTTTTTTCTTTCATTTTCCCCTTTCCCTCCTCCCCAGTTGCTTTTGACCACCACTTCCCTCAAACAGCCCTCCCCCTTTACAGCCCCTCCCCTTTCTTATATCTTTCCCCTACTATTTCCATTTTTCCTTCTATTAGCCTCCCCCTTTCCTTTCCTCTTTCCCATACCACTTCCCTATAAAGTAAGATAAGTTTCTCTGTGAAACCAAATATGATTAATATTCTCTCTTTGAGCCAAATCTGATGAGAGTAAGATTCATACAATGTTCGTCCCCTTCCTTTCTTTCCCTCAATTATAATAGGTCTTCTTTGCCTCTTCATGAGATGTAATTTCCTTCATTTTACCTCTATTTTCCTTTTTTTCCAGTACAATCACCTTTCCACTTCTAATTTCTTTTTTATATTATCATAGTAAAATTAAATTTATATCTACACTCTCTAAGTATGCCCATAACCAATATATAATTTTCAAGAGTTCTTTCCTTTTTACCTTTTTATGCTTCTCTTGAGTTCTGCATTTGGAGATCAAATTTTGTGTTCAGCTCTGGTCTTTTCATCAGAAATAAATGAAATTCATCTGTACCATTGAATATCCATCTTCTTCCCTGGAAGATAATGCTCAGTTTAGCTGGATAGTTAATTCTTGGCTTCATTCCAAGTTCTTTTGCCTTTCAGAATATCAGATTCCAGGCCCTTCAATACTTTAAGGTAGAAGCCGCTGGGTCCCGGGTAATCCTGATTGTGACTCCTCAGTATTTGAATTGTTTCTTTCTGGCTACTTGCAATATTTTTTCCTTTGTCCAATACTTCTGAAATTTAACTACAATATTCCTTGGAGTTTTCATTTTAGAATACCTTTCAGGAGGTAATCAGTGAATTCTTTCAATGGCTATTTTATCTACTGATTCTAGGACATCAGAGCAGTTTTCCTTGGTGATTTCCTGAAAAATAATGTCTAGGCTCTTCATCATGGTTTCAGGAAGTCCAATAATCCTTATACTGTCTCTCTTAGATCTATTTTCCAGGTCATTTGTTTTTCTAATAAAGTATTTTACATTTTCTTCTTTTTTTCATTATTTTAGTATTGTTTGATTGATTCTTGAATTCTCATTGATTCACTTCCATTTGTTCAATTCTAATTTTTAGTGAAATATTTTCCTCAGTTAGCTTTTTTAATTCCTTTTGTATTTGGCCAATTGAACTTTTATATGAAGTGTTTTGTTCATTATATATTTTTTCCATTTCACAAATTCTGTTTTTTAAGGAATTGTTTTCTTTTTCCATTTTGTCAAATCTATTTTGTAAGGAGTTACATGCTTTTTCCATTTCACTAAATCTATTTTGTAAGGGGTTTTCTTCAGATAATTTCTGTTTCCTTTTCCAAACCCTCTTGCAAAGCTCTCATTTCCTTTCCCCATTTTTCTTCTAACTCTCTTGTAAGATCCTTTTTGAATTCTTCCAAGAGAGCCTGGTAAGATGGGGACCAGTTCATATCATCCTTTGGGGTTTCATCTGGAAACAATCTTCTTTTAGTGTTCTCAGGGTTTGAAATCTGTTCTTCTCTTTCTCCATAAAAACTATCTGTGGTCAGAATTCTTTTTGCTTTTTTGCTCATTTTTTAAAAGGTTGAGGTATGCTTTTAGGGCAAAGGGGAGATTGTCCAAGCTTCCTCTACAGAGGATAGTGGCTGCTTTGGGTCAGTGTTGACTAACTTCCAGTGTTGGTTGGGTGTGACCAACCCCCCCCCATATTCTGAAGTTTAGGAGTTCACTATTTGCCTTTTGTATTTGTATTGGATGTCTTCCAGCTAATCTGCTGATCTACTGGCTTGCAACCAGGAAAGCCAACACTGTTGTAGATTCCTTCCAATACATTCTCTGGCACATGGAGCCCACACCATCCTGGGACTGCACTACCTACACTCGACCCGCCTCCCTCTGTACCAGATTGAAACAGACCTTTTCTGGAGATCTTCCAAATTATTTTTTGCTGGAAATTTGTTACACTCCAAATATTTGTGGGTTCTGTCACTTCAAAATCAATTCAGATGCTGAATTGGCTGTTAATTTGAGGGACATGGGGAGAACTCAGAAAAATCTATGTCTCCTCTCCTTATCCTCTACTACCTGGAATCAAGTGCCCTAAATCCTAACTTCCCAAGTGGGCATGATCCCCACCAGCAAATAAGTTCCTCCCTCTTCCAGATCCTCTCCCCTACATTGACTTTATAGACATTTTCTAAAAAGCAGAGGAACCTCCACTGCTAAACCCACCCCAACCCACCTCCCTCCCTGGAAGCATCTGAGAAAGATGCTGCCTTCCCCATTGGAGCTATTGGTGAGCATGAGGAAAGGTGTATGCAGAGTAGGCTATGCCGGGACAACCTTGGTAGTCCTGAGGTGTGGGTGTCTAATTCTGGAATTCTAAGAGAAAGAATTGGGGGGAGATGTCTGGAGTCTTTCCCAAGAAATCCTGAAGGCCAGTCCAGAAGGCATCTGAATTTTACTTCAATCCTGATAAATGTTTTTCTGAAAAGAATTGTAAAAAAAGATTAACTAAGAATCTGAGATAGATTGTCACATTGGAGAAGCCAATTACATTTATTGTTTTGTGCTTCTGCCTATTTCAGTGGACAGTAATGTATTCTCTTTTTAAATAAAGCTTTTTTTATTTTCAAAACATATGCATAGATAGTTTTCAACATTCATCCTTGCAAAACCTTGTATTCCAATTTTTTTTCTCCATCCCTTCCTCCATCCCCTCCCCTAGATGGCAAGTAATCCAATATATGTTGAACATGGTAATGTATCCTTTAAAAAGGTAGTTGTTAAGTGTACATAATAGCATACACATTGTAATGTCTGGTGTAAAAATTGTTACCACCAAATGACCTAGTGTCTGGATGAGACATAATGCTCTCTTGTTACAGAATTTAAATTTGGGAGCAAAAATAAATGGTTGTAAATTGTAAGTTATACATTATTTTAAACAACTTGTTACTTCCCAATATTCTTATTGCTCTAAGCTTATAACTCAATTAATTGTCACAGTTTGATTAAACTTGGTTAGCACTTGGGTGCCCTTACTACCTAGAAGAAGCAAGTAAGATTTAATTGAATACTTTTGGATAATGCCAACACTGTAGTTTCATTTGAAATGTACTAAAAAGAGAATATTAATAGATATAATTAGAAAGCTACTCTTCTCATGCCAGGAACCTCTTCAATCAGTTCCAAATGTTTTGGGGAATGTTCCACAAAATATTTTGCATTAGGCAAACACATAAGAATTCTCTTCTCATTAATGAATGAGATGATACAATATCTTGATACATTCCAATAGGTCAGAGCAATGCTCTGGGGACCAGAATTTCTTTAAGGACCAACTAGGGGCCATACATGATGACCTCATTTATAAATATTAACTGGACAATTCAAGGAATCAAGAATTCCTTCTGATCTGGGAACATGGAATTATGCCTGGAGATTCTCAAGTTGGGAGCCCAGATACCCACAGTGCCCTTTCTGTATCTTGGGTTCCCATGAAGATTCTGGGTCCTGGTTCAAGAATTTTGGAAAATCCCACAAGAGAAAATGGGCCTGAGTAGTTTAATCTGATGCATAGGAGCTCAAATCCTCAGAGGCTTCCAATTAGTGTGTAGTAAGTGCTCCTGCAATAACAGCAGATATTTATGGAATTAGAAAATAATAACTTTCTAATTTTTACAACTAGCCAGTAATAGTATACATAAAATTTTGAGATGAAGGTACAATTGTAAAGCTTGATTAGATTTGCTGGATTCAATAAATAATAACAAATACATAGAGTATTATGACTTAATATTGATTAGAGTGCAAAACTGCACTACTAGAATTTATAAAATTTTTGCCATAGTTCAGATCTCTTTGAAGGTGAACTACCTGAACTACTCTCATACTGCCATGTTCTGGCAGGCAGAGAACTAAGAGAATCCTCTCTTCTTGAGGGTATTGAACTGGACCACTATATTGATGACATTAATGTTCATTGGACCATGAAATCAACCCTAAGATAAATCTAGCCTCTCAGTCAAGTTTTAGAGAATACAGTGGGTGAGGAAAATTCAGAGAATTCTGGACACAATCCAAAATTAGCTACTAGTACCCACTTTCCCAGAACCTAATAAAGAATCCCAGAGGGCTCTTAAGTTTTGTAGAACCCACATTCTAACTTTGGTGTCCCAATTTTCTGAGCCATTTTCTTGTCTATCTCTTTTGAGTAGGGCATAGAAAAGGATATAGTCCCAGAAGATTTAGACTATCTAGAACTCTCTTCCTTTGACCCCTTATGACTGCCCTTGTGAAATCCATCTTTCCGTCCATAAAGACTGGAACAGTGGAATATTTGTCAAGCATTAAAGTGTAGCTTACATAAGGGACTATTACGCTTCTGCAGCTGTGAGTTCCCCAAAGTGGCCACTCACCATTCCACTTGTGAAAAATAGATACCTTGCCTAATACTGGGCCCTAATTGCTATTGAACAAGTTCATAAAATCACTCTTTGCCCAGAATAGCCAGTTATGAGTTGGAGGTTGTTAGATGATCCCTCTAATAAGACAGACAAGGCACATAAGTACTCAATCATTAAATGGAAACAGTAAATTTGGAATGGTGCTCACTCCAGTCTCCCCAACATTAGTGTTCTTCACTACCAGGTTGTGACTGCCAGTCTAAGACTTCTAGTCCAGGTTCTGACCTGGATTCTGAGGAATGCAAATTTACATAGATTACCAGTGCTCCATCGACTACAAGAGAGATCTATGAACCTCAGCAACTATATATCCAATAATAGGTGATAGTCTAGGGAATAGGATGCCTGATGGATAGTCCTCCTAGTGAACTATAGGGAGCCTTAAGGGATAAAGTGGAAAAAATCTTCATCTACATTGATTCCCAGATGGGTCTAGCCAAGTGTTCTGGGGCCTAGAAAAAATAGGCCCATATAAAGTTTCTCCTGTTTGGACCAATGGAAGAATTTTGCCAATCTGTTCCTCTGCATTCAGTTGTTGTTTGTGGAGCCTGTAGTATGCATCAGAGACATCATATGCTCTCTGCTTCAATAAACAACCAATTTGGAGCCATTAAAAGAATAGCAGAGGGGGCAGCTAGGTGGCGCAGTGGATAGAGCACCAGCCCTGAAGTCAGAAGGACCTTGGTTCAAATCTGGTCTCAGACACTTAACATTCCCTAGCTGTGTGACCCTGGGCAAGTCACTTAACCTCAATTGCCTCAGCAAAAAAAAAAAAAAAAGAATAGCAGAGATTGGGAAATTGATCCATTGCTAATCTAGATGCAGGGACTCTGGTACCAAGTTATACTGTGTATATCCAGGATCATATGATTTCCCCCTAACCAAAAATAAGGATGCTATTCCTGCTTAACTGAACTCCTTGTGTTAGTTGGAGCAGTCCCCTAATCCAAATGATCCTCAAACTGTACCCAATTGGCAACCTGACCTTTCTACACCATTTAAGGACAAGAAGTTTTCCCCTACTAATCAACAGCTGCATCATCATGCTTCTGACTGCTCAGTTCAGGTATGTGACCTCCCATAAGTCATGTCTGTGATGGATCACTGCCACCCTAGGAAAGGGAAAGGCTCTCTGGTACAGTGATTTCTTACATCCAGTCTCTAAGAAGACTTACCCTATAAGGATGTACTGCTTTTGGAAATAGCTCCAGCTGACCTCCTTGGGTCCATTCTCATTCCTTCCCTAGAGCAAATTCAATTGGACCTTAGAATCTTTATCTTTCAGAGAGCTCCATATACCCGGGGGGGGGGGGGGGACGTTCAGGTTCCCATCATTTAAAATATTTTTTTTCCTCTAGGATAGTTCAGATATAAAAGCCTTCTTTAAAAAGGGTTTTTCAGAGCATTAAAGGATGGAAGTGTTAGAAGATGCCTTGCTTTCTAACAGTAAGGCAAAGGTAAAACTGACACTAGCTATGAATATTGCCATGGAAGAAAGGGGATCCCCTAGTTGATTTTGTGGTAATCCTGAGTCTCAAGGTTAAGGTGATAGAGTCCTTATCCCTATGTAAGAATGGGGAAAGCCCTCCACAGAAGCAAAGAAACAAATATTTATTATCATCCCTCTAATGAGACTCTCAGAGAGAAGAATGTTTTATATGTAAACCAGCAAATACAGAGGGAGGGCAAGAGGTGGGATGGGGGAAAATTGTTAAGAATGATAAAGGGAAAACTTTACATCAACTTAGATCTTGGGACAGGTTGCCTGCAAAACTTCTCAGCTACTTTATTCTCAATAGCCCTTATGTGTTATAAATTGGTGACAATGCCAGAAGTTGTACTGTAACCCTGTTGTTCTTGGTACTGCTTTTACCCACTGTCACTATCTTATATCAAGAGAACAATTGTGAATTGTAAAGATTTAATATCAGCCACCACATGGACCAGCTTGTTGAAAGTGAAGGAAAATAATTTGTGATCTTCATTTTCTTCCACATCCAATGATCTTGTGACAAAGAGAGCTATCTACACCCAGAGAGAGAACTGTAGGGACTGAATGTGGATCACAATATAACATTCTCACTCTTTTTGTTGTTGTTCACTTGCATTTTTTTCTTACTCATTTACTTTTCTTTTTGATCTGATTTTTTCTTGTGCAGCAATAGTATTGCATAAATATGTTTACACATATTGGATTTAACATATATTTTAACATGTATAACATATATTGGATTGCTTGCCATCTAGGGGAGGAAGTGGGGGGAAGGAGGGAAAAAATCTGAAATACAAGGCTATGCAAGGGTCAATGTTGAAAAATTATCTGTGCATACATTTTGAAAATAAAAAGCTTTTTAAAAAAAAGGAAAAGGAAAGAAAGGAAGAAAGAAAAATCAAGGCTAATGCAAAGGGCTGCAGATCTTCAAAAAAAAAAACTTAGAGAAACAGTTAAAAGAAATAGGAAAATTTAATAGAAGGGTCAGTTTGAGGTAGTAAAGGGACAGAGAGATAATGACTTCTGTTTAGAACATATGGAATTTGTGGTGTCGTGAGACATCCAGTCCGATAGGTACTTTGTAATGTGATGCTGGAGCTTTTCAAATGAAATGATTTGAGAATTCAGAAGAAACTTAGGTTGGCAATGTAGCTGAGGAGTAGGGGGTTAAAGACAAGTCTAACACAAGGGACATAATTTGAGAATACACTATGTGATTCAAATTTTAAATGTAGTAAGATTTCAAAGAAGGAAGAGAGTAAAAGATAATCAATTATAAAGTTTCTAACCTCGGAGTTATAGGGTCATAGACTTTTAGAGAAAACTGAGGTCCAAAAAAGAAAAGAAACCTACCCAAGATGATACAGTGAATTAGTAAATTATTAGTGGCAGAGTTGAGACTAGAACTTGCATCTTCTATCTACCAATTTATTGGGTTTTTTCACCACACTAAAACCAAATATATACATAGACACACATGTATGCACATATACCCTTCATATTTTTTTAATTTATATTTGAGATATTTATCATTTGTCTCTCCAAATAGATTCAAAGTAGATTCGAGGGCAGAGATCTCACTTTCAGAATCTATCCAGAAATTCACACATATTAAATACTCAGAAATATTTCTTGATTGATTCATTACCTAAGGGACTAAAATGAGATCTGAGATGGACCCTGAGGGACAAATGGAGTTTAAATAAATAAGAAAGAAGGAACATAAGCAAAAGATGCTTGCCAGGAAACACTGAGTTTAATTGCTGATACATTATTTAAAAGTCAAATGTGAAAAGATAGTGGAAAACTAACTCTTGATTTTCAGAGAAATTTTCTTTTTCTTTGGATGAAGTCAAGTGATTGTCACTTCAAAATCTCCTAACAGTCTTAGTCTTCACAGTCTCATCACTTAGTTCAACTTTCAGGTCATAAAACAGGCAGTGTTACTGTGTAAGAGTCTGGAAGCCTGTCTTCCAAGACTCTGAAGAATGCCATTCTGTCATTCTATGAGGTCTCATCAATTTAGAGTGAGCCTATTATCATTCTTGCCTCAGTCTTATAATCACAAGGGCAACAGCCTTAATAAGTGACTAGCATATCACTGGCCTTGCAGGAGTTTAAAGTCATAAAATGAAGTGACTTATAAATTTGGAGCTAGAAGAGACCTTGAAGCTCACTTTAGACCAATGTTCTTATTTTACAAACAAGGAAACTGAGGTTTAGAGAGATTTAAAGTTTCCCTCAGGTTTATACAATAAGGATCATTGAAGTGATTGGCTCATGAGACCCCAGTCATACCTCAACTCAGCACAATTGAGATTCAAATCCAATTTCTCTAACTACAAAATTCAGGTTCATAATCCAACAGCACATTGTCTTCCTTAGTAAGTAATACAGCTGGGATTCCAAAAGAAGTGTATGAGGCCAACAAACAGAATCATGGGATCATAGAATGTCAGAATTGGAAGAGATCTTTGAACATGGAATATGAAATATTAGACCTGAAATAGACTTTAAATATCATCACATTCACCCCCTTTATACTATTGAAGATGACACTGAAGAAAAATGATTTGTCCAGAATCACCCAACTTATTAATGATAAAAGCTAGGATTAGACCCTGGATCTACTAATTCCTATTATATTGCCTTTTCTGCTGCATCATATGGCCAATCTTAAGTAACTAACATCACAGGTACAGTCAATCAACAAGCATTTATTAAGTACTTACTATGTGCCAGGTATTGTGCAAAGTGCTGAGTGTGCACAGAAAGGCAGAAACAGCCCCTGACCATAAGAAGAAGCAAAGTTTGTAATAGGACAGACAATATGAAAATAACTAAACATGTACAAAATATAGAGAGCATGTTATCTGGGTAACCTGGAAGAGAAAAGCTTTGGGAAATGAGGAAGTCCTCTTGCAAAAAGTAAAGCTTGAAAAAAGTAGATGAGTCTTGAAGAAAGATCATAGAGTGTATGGAGGGGAGTAAAGCATGAAAAGACTAGAAAAGTAAGAAAGGGCCAGGAAATTAAAAACTTTAAACATCAAACAAAAGACTTTATATTTGTTCTCAAAAGAAAAAGGATGTGACTAGAGTTCATTGAGAAAGTAACATGGCTAGACCCACACTTTAGAAAAATTACCTTGGCAGCTAAATGAAAGATTAAATTGGAGTAGGGAGGACCTTGGAGAAGAGTCAAACAGGCAATGGTCCACATGGGAGATCATAAAACCCTCAACTCAGCTTGTGTTTATATGGCTGAAAAAAAAGAGGCACATTGAGAGATAGTCTATATCATGTATAATCTATATCAGATTGCTTGCTGTTTTAGGGAGGTGGGAGAAGAGGAAGAAAAATTTTAAGCCCTAAATCTTTCCAAAAATGAATGTTGAAAATTGCCTTTACATGTAATTGGGGGGAAATAGCATTAAATTTTTATAATAAATAAATTGCAGAAATGACAACAGATATGTTGACATGTTCAACAGATTAAATATATGGGCTAAGTGAGAATGAGGAATCAGTGACACAAGTTGCAAGTTGGAGTGCTTATTAATGGTGCTCAATAACAATAGAGAAGTTTGGTATGGAGAGATTTTTGGGATGAAAAATAAAGGGTTCACAAGAAAACACTGAACACATATAAATAAATTAGAACAATGTAGGATGGTCTACCTCTCAGACCTGTGGAGGGGGAAGGAATTTGTGACCAAAGAAGAACTAGAGATCATCATTAATCATAAAATAGATGTTTGACTATATCAAGTTAAAAAGTTTTTGTACAAACAAAATGAATGCAGACAAGATTAGAAGGGTAGCAATAAACTAGGAAAATATTTTTACATTCAAAGGTTCTGATAAAAGTCTCATTTCTAAAATATATAGAGAATTGACTCAAATATATAAGAATTCAAGCCACTCTCCAATTGATAAATGATCAAAAGATATGAACAGAAAATTTTCAGACGAAGAAATTGAAACTATTTCTAGTCACATGAAAAGGTGCTCCAAATCACTATTGATCAGAGAAATGCAAATTAAGACAACTCTGAGATACCACTACACACCTGTCAGATTGGCTAAGATGACAGGAAAAGATAATGATAAATGTTGGAGGGGATGTGGGAAAACTAAGACACTGATACATTGTTGATGGAACTGTGAATGGAAAAACTGTTCTAGAGAGCAATTTGGAACTATGCTCAAAAAGTTATCAAACTGTGCATACCATTTGACCCAGTAGTGTTTCTACTGGGGCTATATCCCAAAGCGATTTTAAAGGAGGGAAAGGGACCCACATGTGCAAAAATGTTTGTGGCAGCCCTTTTTGTAGTGGCAAGAAACTAGAAATTGAAAGGATGCCCATCAATTGGAGAATGGCTGAATAAATTATGGTATATGAATGTCATGTAATATTATTGTTCAGTAAGAAACGGCCAGCAGTATGATTTCAGAGAGGCCTGGAGAGACTTGCATGAACTGATGCTGAGTGAAATCAGCAGAACCAGGAGAACATTATACACAGCAACAAGACTATATGATGATCAATTCTGATGGACATGGTTCTCTTCAGCAATGATGTGATTCAAACCAGTCCCTATTGTTCAGTGATGAAGATAGTCATATACATCCAGAGAGAGGCCTGAGGGAACTGAGTGTGAACCACAACACAGCATTTTAACACTTTCTGTGAATATTTCCATTCATTTTGTTTTCCTTCTTAAGTTGTTTTTTTCCCTCTCTTTCTAGATCTGATGTTTCTTGTGCAGTAAGATAACTATATAGATATGTATACATACATTGGATTTGTCATATAATTTAACATATTTAGCATGTATTAGATTACCTGTTATCTAGGGGTGGGTAGGGGGAAGGAGTGGAAAAGCTTGGAATAACAAAAAAAAAAGTTTTGCAAAGGTCAGTGTAGAAAAATCATTCATATGTTTTGTAAATAAAAAGCTTTTAATAAAAATTTTTTTTAAAAAAGAAGAGAACATTGAACACAGCAACAAGAAGATTATGTGATGATCGATTCTGATGGACATATTCTTTTCAACAATGAGGTGATTCAGGCCAGTTCCAATAGACTCGTAATGGAGAAAGTCATCTGCATCCAGAGAAAGGACTATAGGGACTGAATGCGGATCACAACATAGTATTTTGACCATTTTTGTTGTTGCTTGCTTGCTTTTTATTTCTCTTTTTTTTCCCTTTTTGATCTGATCTTTCTTGTGCAGCATGATAATTGTGGAAATATGTATAAAAGAATTGCACATATTTAACCAATATTGTATTACTTACTGTCTAGGGGAGGGAATGTGGGGAGAGAAGGGAGAAAAAAATTGGAACACAAGGTTTTTGCAAGGGTGAATGTTGAAAACTTTCTTTGCATATGTTTAGAAAATAAATGCTATTATTTTAAAAATTGGGGAGATTAAAAAATAAAAGAAAAATAAAGGTTTCTGTTTCAGATATGACAAGTTTGAGAATCTACAAGAAATTTAATTTGAGATGTCCAAGACATAATTGGAGATGTAGTACTAAATGTAGTACTAACTCAGGTGAGAGATCTGGGCTTGATTATTTAGATTTCAGAATCATGTGCAGAGAGCTGACAATTAAACCCATGAAAGCTGATGAGATCACAAAGTGAAATAGCATATCTTGAAAGAGAGAAGCTAAAAGGCATCTTTGAGAGAGAGGAGGGGTTTTAAAGGGGGGAGGACTGTTAGAGAGAGGTGATCATCAAAAACAAAATACTGGGGAGGAGGAAAGGGAGAAAGGGGAAAGGGAAGAGAAAAACATAACTTTGGGTAAATAAGATGGCAGGAAATACAGATTTAGTTATTTTAACTGTGAATGTGAATGGGATGAACTCTCCCATAAAATGGAAGTGGATAGCAGACTGGGTCAAAAGCCAGAATCCTACAATATGTTGTTTACAAGAAACACATCTAAAACATAGAGATGCATACAGAGTGAAGGTAAAGGGCTGGAGCAGAATCTATTATGCTTCAGGTGAACAAATAAAAGCAGGGGTAGCAATCCTAATCTCAGATCAAGTAAAAGCAAAGATAGATCTAATTAAAAGAGACAAGGAAGAAAACTATATCTTACTAAAGGGTACCATAGACAATGAAGCAATATCAATACTAAACATATATGCACCAAGTGGTATAGCATGGAAATCCCTAAAGGAAAAGTTCAGAGAGATGCAAGAAGAAATAGACAGCAAAACTATAATAGTGGGGGATCTCAACCTGGCTCTCTTAGAATTAGATAAATCAAATCACAAAATAAATAAGAAAGAAACTAGGGAGGTAAACCAATTGTTAGAAAAGTTAGGTATGATAGATCTCTGGAGGAAATTGAATGGCGATAGAAGGGAGTATATTTTTTCCCCAGGGGTTCATGGAACTTATACAAAAATTGACCATGTGTTAGGGCATAAAAACCTCAAAATCAAATGCAGAAAGGCAGAAATAGTAAATGCATCCTTTTCAGATCATGATGCAATAAAAATTACATGTAATATAAGGCCAGGAGAAAACAAACCAAAAGTTAATTGGAAATTAAATAATCTAATCCTAAAGAATGAATGGGTGAAAAAGAGCAAATCATAGACACAATCAATAATTTCATCCAGGAGAATGACAATAATGAGACAACATACCAAAATTTGTGGGATACCACCAAAATTTGTGGGATACTGCCAAAATGGTTTATAAGGGGTAATTTTATATCTCTAGATGCTTACTTGCATAAAATAGAGAAAGAGAAGATGAACGAATTGGGCTTACAATTGAAAAAGCTAGAAAAAGAGCAAATTAAAAACCCTCAATTATTCTGAAATTCTGAAAATAAAAGGGGAGATTAATAAAATTTAAAATAAGAAAACTATTGAATTAATAAATCAAACTAAGAGTTGGTTTTATGAAAAAAACAACAAAATATATAAGCCTTTAGTTAATTTGATTAGAAAAAGAAAAGAGGAAAATCAAATTGTTAGTCTCAAAAATGATAAGGGAGAACTTTCCTCCAATGAAGAGGAAATTAGAGTAATAATTAGGAGTTGCTTTGCTCAACTTTATGCCAATAAATTTGATAATCTAAACGAAATGGAGGAATATCTACAAAAAAAATTGCCCAGGTTAACAGAAGAGAAAATAAATTATTTAAATAGCCCCATTTTAGAAAAAGAAATAGAACACACTATTAATCAACTCACTAAGAAAAAATCTCCAAGGCCAGATGGATTTACATGTGAATTCTACCAAACATTCAAAGAACAATTAATTCCAATACTATATAAACTATTTTTAAAAATATGGAAAGAAGGTGTACTACCAAATTCCTTCTATGTTACAGATATGGTGCTCATAGCTAAACCAGGTAGGTGAAAACAGAGAAAGGAAACTATAGACCAATTTCCCTAATGAATATTGATGCAAAAATCTTAAATAAAATATTAACAATGAGATTACAGAAAGTCATCCCCAGGATAATACACTATGATCAAGTAGGATTTATACCAGGGATGCAGGGCTGGTTTAATATTAGAGAAACTATCAGCATAATCAATTATCTTAATAACCAAACTAACAAAAATCATATAATTATCTCAATAGATGCAGAAAAGCATTTGATAAAATCCAACACCCATTCCTATTAAAAACACTAGAAAGTATAGGAATAAATGGGCTTTTCCTTAAAATGATTAGCAGTATCTACTTAAAACCATCAGCAAGCATCATATGTAATAGACACAAACTAGAACCATTCCCAATAAGATCAGGAGTGAAACAAGGCTGCCCACTGTCACTCTTACTATTTAATATTGTATTAGAAATGTTAGCTTTGGCAGTAAGAGAAGAAAAAGAGATTAAAGGAATTAGAGTAGGTAATGAGGAAACTAAATTATCACTCTGCAGATGGCATGATGGTATACTTACAGAACCCTAGAGACTCAACTAAAAAACTACTAGAAACAATTCACAGCTTTAGCAAAGTTGCAGGATACAAAATAAATCCACATAAATCATCAGCATTTTTATATATTACCAACAAAGTTCAGCAGCAAGAGATACAAAAAGAAATTCCATTCAAAATAACTGTCAATAGTATAAAATATTTGGGAATCTATCTGCCAAGGAAAAGTCAGGAACTATATGAACTAAAGTACAAAACTCTTTCCACACAAATAAAGTTAGACCTAGTCAATTGGAAAAACATCAAGTGCTCTTGGGTAAGTCGAGTGAATATAACAAAAATGACAATACTACTCTAATCTACTTATTTAGTGCCATACCAATCAAACTCCCAAGAAATTATTTTACAGATCTAGAAAAAATAGTAGTAAAGTTCATTTGGAAGAACAAAAAGTCAAGAATTTCAAGGGAATTAATGAAAAAAAAAAGGTTGATGAAGGTGGTCTTGCTGTACCAGATCTAAAACTATATTATAAAGCAGCAATCATGAAAACCATTTGACACCAGCTAAGAAATAGAGTAGTTGATCAGTGGCATAGGATAGGATCACAGGACAAACTAGGCAATAACTATAGCAATTTAGTGTTTGATAAACCCAAAGACCCCAGCTTTTGGGATAAGTATTCATCATTCGACAAAAACTGCTGGGAAAATTGGAAACTAGTGTGGAAGAAATTAGGGCTTGACCCACACCTAACACCACATACCAAGATAAGATATAAATGGGTTCATGATTTAGACATAAAGAGTGATATTATAAGCAAATTAGAGGAACATAGTATAGTTTACCTCTCAGACCTGTGGAGATGGAATAAATTTATGTCCAAAGAAGATCTGGAACTCTTAATTGAACACCAGATAGATAATTTTGACTATATTAAGTTAAAAAGTTTTTGTACAAACAAAACTAATGCAGACAAGATTAGGAGGGAAGCAATAAATTGGGAAATCATCTTTACATTTAAGGGTTCTGACATAGGCCTCATTTCTAAAATATATAGAGAATTGTCTCATATTTATAAGAATTCAAGCCATTCTCCAATAGATAACTGGTCAAAAGATATGAACAATTTTCAGATGATGAAATTTAAACTATTTCTAGTCATGTGAAAAGGTGATCCAAATCACTATTGATCAGAGAAATGCAAATTAAGACAACTCTGAGGTACCACTATACACCTGTCATATTGGCTGAAATAACAGGAAAAGATAATGACGAATGTTGGAGGGGATGTGGGAAAACTGGGACACTGATACATTGTTGGTGGAACTGTGAATGGATTCAACCATTCTGGAGAGCAATTTGGAACTATGTCCAAAAAGTTATCAAACTGTACATACCCTTTGACCCAGAAGTGTTTCTATTGGGCCTATATCCCAAAGAGATTTTAAAGGAAGGAAAGGGCCCCACATGTGCAAGAATGTTTGTGGCAGCCCTCTTTGTAGTGGCTAGAAACTGGAAACTGAATGGCTGCCCATCAATTGGAGGATGGCTGAATAAACTATGATATATGAATGTTATGGAATATTATTGTTCTATAAGAAATGACCAGCAGGATGATTTCAGAGAGGCCTAGAGAGACTTGCATGAACTGATGCTGAGCGAAATGAGCAGAACCAGATCATTATACATGGCAACAAGACTATATAATGATCAGTTCTGATGGACATGGTTCTCTTCAACAATGAAATGTTTCAAACCAGTTCCAATTGTTCAGTGAAGAAAGCCATATACACCCAGAGAAAGGGATGTGAAATGTGGACCACAACATAACACTTTCATGCTTTCTATTGATGTTTGCTTGCATTATGTTTTCCTTCTCATATTTTTGTTTTCTTATAGATCCAATTTTTCTTGTACAGCAAGATAACTGTATACACATTTTCAATTTGTCAAGTATTTTAACATAATTAACATATAGTGGACTTCCTGCCATCTAGGGGAGGGGTGGGAAGTAGGGAGGAAAAATTTGTAACAGAAAGCTTTATCTGTATTTTCTAGTATTGTTAATATAAAATTAAGTACATATTTTTATTTTGAAACCCGCTAATACCAATAGGTTTTTTAAATTTTATTTTCTGTGTAAAATAATTTAGAGGTGCATTTAGCTGAATAGAGGCAACTTGACTAGAAACTGATTTTGTTTTATGATTCTATGCAGATATACTGTTAAGATGATAGTTTTCTAATCCAAATATTGCTACATTATAAGCTAAAAAAAAAAGGAAAAAACTGTTTGGAAAATGTAAATATTCTGAAGTATTTGCCTATGATAAAAATAAAGTTCCATCTAAAATTTAAAAAAAAACAAATGTTTCAAACCAATTCCAATTGTTCAGTGAAGAAAGACATATATACCCAGAGAGAGGGATATGAAATGTGGACCACAACATAACATTTCCATGCTCTCTATCGATGTTTGCTTGCATTGGGTTTCCTTTCTCAGATTTTTTTTTCTTGTAGATAACGATTTTTCTTGCACAACAAGATAAGTGTGGAAATATGTATACATATATTCGACTTGTCAAGTATTTTAACATAATTAACATGTAGTGGAATTCCTGCCATCTAGGGGAGGGGTGGGGATTGGGGGGGAAAAATTTGTAACAGAAAGCTTTGTAAGGGTTAATGTTGAAGAATTACCCATACATATGTTTTGCAAATAAAAAGCTTTAATAATAATAAAAAAGAGGCATCTTTGAGGGAAATATTAATGAGCATGATATATAGAAAAACAAAAGAGACTGGGAAAGAAAAAAGAGTATCCAGAAGGATAAAGTAATAAATTTTGCTGGCTAGCTCAGCAGATAGAGAGCCAAGCCTGGAATCAGGGAAGACAACTTCAAATCTGGCCTCATCCTTACTAGCTGTATGACCCTGGACAAGTCACTTTACTCTGTCTCAGTTTCCTCATCTGTAAAATGAGAGAAGGAAATGGCAAACCACTCCAGTATCTTTGCCAAGAAAACCCTAAATCTTATCACAAAAGGTTGGACACTAATTGTAAACAATCAAATAGAAAAAAGATTTATCCATAGAAAGTTAAGAGACAAAGTATCATCAAAAGTTCAATGAGGGGGACAGCTAGGTGGTACAGTGGATAGAGCACCAGCCCTGAAGTTAGGAGGACTTGAGTTCAAATCTGGTCTCAGACACCTAACATTTTCTAGCTGTGTGACCCTGAGCAAGTCACTTAACCCCAATTGCCTCAGGGAAAAAAAGTGCAATGAGGAATTTCAAATAAAGTACTATGAGAAATTCAAAAAAGCAATAATTTATTTTCAATCAAGAGTATTGGGGAAGGCAATAACATTTGAGCCAGATCTTTTAAGGTCAACAGATAGAAATGGAAAAGAAGGAAGGAGATTCATTCTTAGCATAAATCTGGGGTTACCTGAAAAGAAGACATCTCTCTGCACACAAATAAATGAGGGCATACATTTATAATCTATTCCTATTTGGGCAGCTTCAGTACCTATTCTTGTTGCTGGTGTTCCCAGAGGCGTGTAAATAAATGTTTGTTTAATGATGGTTTTAGAAGCTACATACCAGCCCCTGGCTCCAGTGAGGGCTTGAAAGTGTGTTGAGAGTTAGTGAATAGAACAATAGAATCAATGAAGAATAGGGTGGGAATGAGGGGACAGGAGCATGAATGAGAATCAATGTGGCATGTATGAGGCAGTGTCAGGAGCTTAAGAGACCCAGCATTTGTGTATGGGTGTAGAATACAAGGATACTGCAAAACGCACACACGGAGGAGACAGAATAAGATGCACAGACAGAGAGAGAGAGACAGCCAGAGACAGAGACAGAGAAACAGAGAGGGAGACAGAGAGGGAGAAGGAGAGACAGATGATGATGAATTAGAAAAATTCAGTGTTAATTAAGACTGGTACAGCACAACAGATATGCAAAATCTTGATATGAATGAAAATGTGTGTGCTTCTAGGGCTCCTATAGGTAGTGCTAAGCCCTAGGACACTAACCCCTACCCACAAAGTATAGGGAGTGAGAAATCCCAATCAGATTTTATTCATGAATAGCAAGTTTTCAAGGTATCAAAGTCTACTCCATCCCAATTTAGAGGTTCACAAGGGAACTCAAAGGGAGATACTAAGATATATAAAAAATAATCAATTCTGAAAGACTTATGATGAAAAATGTTATCTACCTTCAGAGAAAGAATCTGAAAGCACCTTTTTTTACTTTCTTTTTCTTTGTTTCCTTTTTTGGGGGGATGGAGGGAGGAGAAGGGAGGGAAGAGTTCTATGTTTTCTTTCATAACAAGGATTTCATAATCCCCTAGTAGGGAAATATATTTTGCAAGCTTGCACAAATTGATTACCTTCTCAAGGAAGGCAAAGGAAAAGAGATATTTCAGAATTGAAAAAAAATGTTTTTAATGAATGTTAAAAACTTTTTAATATATAATTAGATAAAAATAATTTTTAAAAGTCTCTGTCCTTAAAGATTATAATTTTAAATACAAAGATAAGATAAACAAATAAAAGTCAATTTACAATAAAAGATTTAAATAATAATTCAAATCTTTCCTTTATTCCATATACTCAGTTGTCAAATTCAACCTAACTCCAGCTTCTCACCCCTCTAAGACATCCTTCTGATGATTGCCAGATTACTTTTCTGGATGTGTCTACCTGATTCATGTCTCTTCCATGTCTCTCTGTTACTCAGAAGATAAAAACTCCTAAAGCCCTATACATTCTGCTGCAATTCATCTTCCCACGCTTCTCTCACAATAGAATTGTCATCAGACAGATATAATGAATTGCTAAATGAATTTGTACTTACAATAACTGCAATAGAAGTTCAGAGGAAATAAAGATCAGAAAACTATGCTAATTTTTACCTTCTTTTTACTTTCTGGTTCTTTTTTACTTATCTTTCTACTAATCTATAATCTCTGTGATGTACTTGCAGGCAAATTGACTTTTGGACATATTCCAGCATTTTTTTCAGGTATTCAGAATCCAGAAGACAAGTCAACATCAATATCAATGAACATTTATTAAGCACCTTCTACATACATAGCACCATGGGAGATTGTGAAGGTTAAATATGATAGTTTTTCCCTTCATGGAGCTTATAATCTAATAATCAGGGATGGCACATATGCAAGTAACTATATACAAAATGATGTGTGACAGATGCATAGGAAGAGTAATTTAAAGATCATTTAGCCAACCTAATATTTTATGAGTGAATAAGCAAGAAGGAGTTACTTGCTCAAAGTCATGACCATGAAGAGTCTTATGGTGCTTCCCAAGGAACTCTGCTTGTGGTACATTCCATCATTCCTAACCCATGATTCTGCATACTAGTTTTGCTCAGCTAACTATTGTCCTCAAGATTAATGTTTAGTATTTGCATATGTCTGTTTATAGAGAATGCTTTGATCCCAAAATATATTTACAATGTCTATTATTAGTCATTAATTCAGGACATTCTTGTAAAGTAGGTCAGAAAGGTAAAGGCCCAAGATGGGTCGCTTTCCTCTTAAATAATGCTTCCAAATTACCAATGAGACCACAAGAACACTCAAACATTCAATCAGGAAAGTCGAGTAGAACACTAGGATAAAGAGACTAATATGCTTTTTTTCATTTCATATCCTCTATTTTCTCCACTGGGTCCCATCTTTTCTCATTGTTAATACTTTTAATGAAATGGGGGGCCTCTAGGTAGAGGTAATAGAGAGCTGTGAATGAATGCAGGAGTAGGCCTGATTTCTAAATTTTTTCATATTCATTTCTTATTCAAGCATAAGAAAAAAATGCATAAAATGAGCAGAGCGTAAACAACTAAGGGCATAGGGGAGGAAGATTTCACCAGACAACAAGCAGGTCTTTCCACTAAATCAGAGTTTGTTATTTGCAGAAGAGAGAGGAATTATGCCAAGAACAGAGTCTTAGCTATGTCTCCCAAATTAGACTCTATGGAGAACCAGTAAACTATTTAATTCTTTACAATGCAAAGTACCACAGAGTTTTGCCCTCCTCAACCTCAATGGAATTACTAAAAGAGGGGCAAAAACTGAGTCAAGATAAAGAAAGAAGTTGGAGTTTGGAGGGGGAGAAATAGGATACAGGGAGAAGGAATTGGATGTTTGTTTATTTTTAAATATAGGTTTTTAAGAAATAAGGATCTTTGACTATTTGGAAAACATTGGCTTAGAGAAACTGGAAATCATCTGGTGATCTGTCCTATAATCTGTCCCCTTTGTAAAGGTATTCCAAAATTTCTGACACATGCATACCCTGTTCCTTTAACTACCTATTAATTAACCTAAAATTGTTTTCATTCATCCTTCCAGAGAAGTAGCATGATAAAGAGGAAAGAAGGATGGGTTCAGAGTCAAATGATTTGGCTTGTTCTCTAACTTAACTAGTTAGGTGACAAGTCATTTCACCTCTTACACCTCTCAATTTCTACGACTGTAAAAATGGAAATGTTAATACATCAATTCAATTCAGCGAACATATATTAAATGCCCACTATGCACAGAGCACAAAGGATTCAGTCCCAACCTGAATGAAACTTCTATTTTAGCAGGACAAACAACCTGAACACAGAAAAATAAATATAAAGTGAAAACAGAGGAAGTGGAACATGGGAAAGGAGGGAGAAGAGAGGTCATGAAATGTTTCATGCAAAAAGTCATACTTGAATCAAACCTTAAGGGAAGCTAGAGATTCCTAGAGATGTATATAACCTGGGTTTCAAGCCTGGAGCATTTTACATTTACATACTGCAACTTAGGCATGATTCTCAATTGATAGTGATGTTCAAGAGAGGAGGTTGAAAGACAAAGATACAGAGAGACAGAGAGAGACAGACAGACATTCAGACAGACAGAAAGAGAACAATATTCTAGAGTCTGCAGAGGATAGACTCCAAGGAAAAGAAAGAGAAAAATTCTTACAGACCTTTAAGGGGAAGCCAGATCTCCAACATGTCCCTGATTTCCAGTTCACCTCCATGGAGACCTCGAGGAATTTCCTCCTAGGGCTTCTCTATTGTTTGAAGGAGATTATCTCATTCCCATTTACAACTCAGTCATTCCTGTGTGCTTTCTTCTTCTTCCTTCTTTCTTCCTTTTCTTTTTGTGAGGCAGTCTGGGTTAAGTGACTTGCTCAGGGTCACACAGAGGCTGAATTTGAACTTGGGTCCTCCTGACTCTAGGGCAGATATTCTATCCACTGAGCCACTGGGCTGCCCCTGCTATGTTTTTCTGTAGAATTTACCTGTAGATTCTGTGTTCTGCATATTTGGATAAAATGCTTTAATCAATGGGCTCAATTTGTGACAGCCTTTTATATAACTGCTATTTGGTGAGGAGTCAGTCCTGCAGATCTATAAACTTGGAGTAAGTACCCCATTCCCATTCCCCCATCTCTTATCCACTTAAAAAAAAAAAAGTGCTCACCAGGAAAGCAGTTTTGTTGTTTTTTAATTTAAAAATCATGCCCCTAGAGCATATTTCAGGAAAGCAAACATTTAGAGGGTAAGGCAGGTAAATATAATTCTGCTCTGCTATCCCTCTCAAAGGAGAACAGAATGTTCACACTCATGTCCTTTTCTCTTGCTCCCCTCCAGGCTGAAATCAAAATGTCCCTTGGAGAAGTATAAGCCACTTTTCAGAGATATCTATCCATTACTCCCTTCAAGCCATTTTTAAACAATCCACTTGAATGCACACATCTTACAAGGCAGCATACATTTTATATCTCATCTAAAATAAAAGTGGACCCTTCAGATTTGCAGGGATCAAGAGATTCCCCCACCCAGGACTTTCATTTTTGAATACCCTAGTTGATGATATCCTAGAAAAAATTAGGGGGGGGGGATTTTTCCTTCTCTTTGTTTTTTAATCTATAATTGTACAGTCATTTTTCTAGCTTATGTTCCTCTTACAAGTGAATTCCTTTTGAGATGATTGTTGCAGATTTTCTTCATTTGTTGATTCATTGAATGTTTAAGAACTGTTACTTTTATATTACTGAAATCTCTCCAAGTATTGCCCTTGAGGCTAATATGAGAAAAATAGACTTTGCATTACCAAAATGCTGGGAATTATTTGAGAAATGTTAATATTTTTCTTTTGACATTTAAATAGATTAGACTATTTGCCTTATTATGAGATCCTTATGTACTGTAAATCTAAGGTTTTCCTATTTACTTAGAAATTCCAAGTACTTCTTGGGACCCTTGCCCCAGGGCAATGTTTCCCAGTAGATAGAGCACTGGGCCTGTGTTTCAAATCTAGCCTTCCATACTAGCTGTGTGACCCCAAGCAGGCCACTTAACCTCTATTTGATTCAGCTTTCTCAGTTGTAAAGTGGAGATAATAAAAATGAATGTAAAAGCTGATTTGAAGCTTACATTAAAAAAAACAACGGGGCAGCTAGGTGGCGCAGTGGATAGAGCACCAGCCCTGAAGTCAGGAGGACCTGAGTTCAGATGTGATCTCAGACATTTAACACTTCCTAGCCGTGTGACCCTGGGCAAGTCACTTAACCCCAAATGCCTCAGCAAAAACAAAACAACAACAAAAAAATCTCAAGAAACAAAAAACAAGATTTTGGCAAGTGGTTCCATGACTTACTGGAAAAATAGGAGAAGAAATGGAAGCAGTGTCAGATTTTATATTCTTGATCTTAAAAATCATTGCAGATGATGACTGTAGCCATGACATTAAAACATGCTTGCTCCTTGGAAGGAAAGCTATGGCAAATTTGGAAGCATTCTAGAAAGCAGAGAAATCACTTCACTAAAAAAAGACTATATAGTCAAAGCTATGGTTTTTTTAGTAGCAATGTATGGCTGTAAGAGTTGAACTATAAGGAAAACTGAGCATCATAAAATTGATGCTTTTGAATTGTTATGGAGAAAACTTTTAAGAGTCCCTCAGACAACAAGGAGATCAAATCAGTCAATACTTAGAGAAATTAATCTAATCTATTCACTGGAAAGTCAAATATTGAAGCTGAAGCTTAAATTCTTTGGCCACAAAATGAGAAGATGGAACTCATTAGAAAAGATCTTGGGAAAGATTAAAGGCAAAAGGAAAAGGACATGAGATGGATAGCTAGTATCAGGGTCCTCAGGGTGAAGAAGAGTGAGGCATGATAGAACAACAATACCTTGAAGTGTTGTGGGAGGGTCAAATGAGTTAATTTTTATTTTCATTAGATTGTAACTCCTTGAGTAAAGGAACTGTCTTTTGTCTCTTTTTGTAGTTTAAGTGCTTAGCTCAGTGCCTGGCATATGGTGGCTACTTAATAAATGTTTATTGATAATCCAGGCCCTCATCTTATTGTTGAGGAAACTAAAGCCCGGAGGAATTTGTCCAGAGTCACACAACTACTAAGTGTTTAAGACAGGATTTAAACCCAGGTCTTCTGACTTCTGACTTTGTACTATTATATTGCCAAAAAGGAAGAAGAACAAAGAGTTGTAATTGACTCTGAAGTTGTAAACACTTAACTGGAAATATGGTGGTATTGTTTAACCTATATCGTTTGCTATCTTGGAGAGAAAAAAGGGAAAAGAGAGAGAGAAAAATTTGGAACACAAGGTTTTGCAAAGGTGAATGTTGAAAACTATTTTTGCATGTATTTGGAAAAATAAAATACTATTTTTTGTTTGTTTTGCTAATTCTTTTTTGGAGTTAATTATTCTTTATTAAAGCTTTTTATTTACAAAACATATGTATGGGTAATTTTTCAACATTGATCCTTGCAGATTTGCAAGGATCTTTTCCAAATTTTTCCCTCCTTTATGTATTATGTATTATGTATACATAATAAAATACTATTTTTAAAAATCCTGAATAAAGAAAGGATCTCAAAAATTTTTTTTTTTTAATTTAAGATGGTGTCCTCAAAATAAGCAAGGTTTTTTGTTTGTTTGTTTGTTTTTGTTTTTTTTAATGGGGAAAAGAATGAATTCTATTTTGACACTGACATTGATATTGTACCTGCAAGTGAAAAAGGCCTGTAGGTAGTTGAGGATTTAGTCCTGGGAATCAGAAGAGAAAGCTGAGGGCTGGGTATATAGATTGAACACATACAATTAGGATTAAAGAGGATGGTTAGTAATCTATTGTCTTTTAGCAAAAATCAGTTTTTCTATTCACCTCCAAGGATTGTCCTTGGGGAAGTGAAATCACAAATATTTGTAGAGTCCCTAAAAGCTTTGAGTATCCTTATCTCAAATCACTTTCATTGATGAGTCAGGTCTCCAGAGCTTAACTAACACCCTCTCAAAGCAAAAAGGGTAACCCTGAAAGGGTCAGTGAATAAGTGCCACTGAATAAGACCCCTAGGAGTACACTGCCCCCAAGACTAATAGTTAAGAATCACTTAGGAAACCAGTTTGAAATAGCCTTGAGAAAAGGCTATGATTTAAGGAGACACTCTAATGGGGTTACAAAACATCCCTTACCAAAAATTAGTGAAAATTCTTTTGAAAGTATATATAGAATAGAGCAGTTAGGTGGCACAGTGGTTAGAGCACCAGCCCTGAAGTCAGGAGGACCTGAGTTCAAATGTGACCTCAGACACTTAACACTTCCTAGATGTGTGACTCTGGGCAAGTCACTTGACCTCAATTGCCTCAACAACAACAACAAAAAGTATATATAGGATCCAGGACAAAGTAAGCTTATGCTTGGACAGCATAGGGAGCAAAGAGGTACGGGACAACTGCTTAGTTGCTAACAGTCCATTTCTACAATTCCTGAAGTTTGTGAGATCCCCTAAGAAGAAGAATCTATACCCACCTATTCTTGGTTCCACACTGCCATCAGAGATACTGGGACACTATTGAGGACCCCAGTGAGAATATGGAAAGTCTAACATCTTCCAGACCCTATAAAGAGGAAAAATTAGCAAATAATGATAATAATAATAAAAACTTTAAAAATAAAAACTAAAGATGAAAGATCCTTATTTCATCAAAGTGAGGAGAGAGCTTTGACCGGTCTTTTTGCCAGTCAGGTAGTTCTCCTCAATTAATTAATTACTCAATTAAATCAAATACTAAAAAGTTACATAATCTAATTTCTGGGAAAAGCTTCCATAAATGAAGCAATGTTTTTATACAGGGTTCAAAGCGTAAAGAAATCCAATAGTCCATCGGATTAGACTTTTCATCTGGAGACATTTCACTTCCCTTATTTCACTATTATTATTATTAACAATATCATCATCATCATTAGTATAATATACTAAGCTTTGGGGACCCAAAGAGAGAAGCAAAACAGTTCTTGCTCTCAGGAAAGTTACATTCCTTTAGTGAAAACTATATATATATATATACATATATATATGTATGTATATATATATATATATATACACATATATGTGGAGAGAGAGGACATAAGCAAATATGATAAAACATAAACAAATAAAATAAAATATAACTAACAAAACAAAATATGGAAGACCAGGAAAGGCCTCTGAAAGCAAATGATCTTTAAACTGATGTCTTAAAGGAAACCATGTATTCCAAGAAGTGTAAATGAGATGAAAAAGGAGAATATTCCCTTGCATAGAATATTACATGAGAACACTAAAAAAGGTTGATATGACTAGAGCACATAGTTTATATAGAGGACTAATGTTTAAAACATAAAATATAGGTTGTAAAAAGCTTCAAACACTAAACAAAGGAGTTTATATTTGATTTTTCAGAAAAACAGAGAACCAGTGGAGTTTATTGAGTAGGAAGGTAACATGGTCAAATTCACCTTGCTTATTTTGAGGACACCATCTTAAATTTTAAAAAATCACTTTGATGGATGAATGGAGAAAAGATCGGAATGGACAGAGACTTGAGGAAGGGAGTTCAATTAGGGAACTATTGCAATGGTCCAGGCCACAGTTGATGCATATTTGAAATAAGGAAGTGGCTATGTGATTAGAGAAAAAGCAAAAGCAAAGAAGAAACAGCTACTAGGAGAGACAAGAGAGAGTTATTTGAACCCAAAGAGGTAAGAGTATTTAAGAGAGAAAGGTGCTCAACAGAGTCAAATAAATGCTTCAGAGAGTAAGAGAGAGGACTGAGAAAATGTCATTAGATTTGGCAATTAAGAAATTGTTGATTAATTAAGTTAAACGGTCAGAAGTCAGAGTGTTAAAAGTTGAAAAGAAAGTAAAAGGAGAGGAAATGGAAATATTATGCTTTTTCCAGTTCTAAGAGCATGAGGTATTATGTAGGATTATAGCTGTTGTCAAAGGTCAAATCTAGGGAAGGTATTTGAGAACTGTTACAAAGGTGAAATCAACAAGCCTTGGCCACAAATTGGATATTGGGAATGAGAGATGTGGAGTGGAGGAGGTTGCTAGATGGGAACTGAAAAGATGGTGGTATCCTGGATAGTAAAGGGGAAATTTGAAAGGAAGAATGGTTTAAAGAAAAATATGAGTCCATTTCAACATGCTGGATTTGAGATGGCTACTGGACATCAATTCAAGAACTCTGAAAGGCCATACTATAGTCTAGAGAGGCTAGACCTGGATAGATTTGAGAATCATCAGCATCGAGATGGAAATTAAATTCATAGAAGCCAATTAATCACCAAGAAAAATAGAAGTTGTTTCTGTTATTTAGCTCTAATTTATCCTGTATATAACATAGCTTGTTTGTTTGTACATATTTGTCTTCTTGTTGTTTCCCTCATTAGATTGTGGATTCCTTGGAAATAGGGAATGTCTTTTAACTTTTTTGTATCCCCATCACTTAACATGGTGTTCGTCACTAAAAGGAACTTAATAAACGCTTATTGACTATTTCATTA
Source organism: Myrmecobius fasciatus (assembly GCA_023553655.1). Taxonomy (NCBI): domain Eukaryota; kingdom Metazoa; phylum Chordata; class Mammalia; order Dasyuromorphia; family Myrmecobiidae; genus Myrmecobius; species Myrmecobius fasciatus. The sequence continues at coordinate 61,466 of JAJPUD010001236.1, forward strand.
ACTAAATACTATGTATATATTTATGTTTCCATAAATTTTTACAGAGATAGTTATAGTATCAAAGTTCCCTTTTTTTTTTAATCAACTAACTACATGGACCTACTACTGCTCTGAGCAGAAAATTTTTATATGACTTAATGACCACACAGCACTTTAAAAAAAATTTTTTGCAGTAAACATTATATTAATATTTCCAATGAATATTAAAAATCTGCATATTTTATTTTATTTATTTATAGAATGGTACAATATTTAGTACAATTTTATTGGAATAGTCATGTCATTAGTTACTATTTTCTAAGTTGCTTTCTTTTCCTTTCCTAATAGTGACGTCACCTTCATGTTAGGCTTTGAATCTATCTCATATAATTTCATGTTTCCACAACTAGATGACTCTAATTATGTAATCATAGCTCCAGTCAATCATTACTTCCCTATCCATTTGAAAATAGGAAGGTTACCTATTTCATTCCCAATTAGATCCAGGGACTAGACAAGATGATATGACCAAACTCAACTAGTGAATTGGTAGTTGATAAACCAATTAGAATATGTAGAGTATGAGGGATAAAAAGCAAAAAAACTTAAAAACAGCAATGCTTTGGAAAGAAATTTTCAGCTACACAGCAATAATTAGAGTGTACAAGAGCATCTGAGTCACTGTGTGACTGTGTACCTACACATATTAGAGGAACATTATATAATATAGATTGTAGTTTTATGTACAAAATGCTGAAAGGTACTATATTGGGTGCATATCAAGTTAATAAGATGCAATTCCTCTCTTAAAGGAATTTACTCTCAAATATGGTTTAAAAAAAAAGTACCTATAAGAAATGTCATTGCAGGTGAAATAAAGCTACAAAGTACTTTGGGAATAAAGAGAAGAAATATCAGAAATATTTCTAGTAGTTAGTTTAGCCTAATGGTCTAAGAAAATTTTAGGTTTTGCCCTAAAATTCTTCTTCAAGAAATTTTAAATCAACTTTTTTTTTGGATACTATCCTAATAAGCAATCCATTCCTTCTTACTTTTCTGCATGATTAAGAGTTAGAATTTTTAAAAGGAAAGATGACATATATATGTATAATTATAAAATTACAAATCTATTATAAAATGTTTGTCTAAGAAGGTCTTGGGAAAACAACTATCAAAATAATTTGCAAATATCTTAAATAGAACCAGACCAGAGCAAAAAGGCCAAGTCCTAAGGGATGAATTTAATATCTGTTGAGAATGTAACATGCTACCCATATGCTAATAGAAAGATGGGTAATGGACTCGTTATGTGGGAATGAGATCCACATTCTTGTACGTGAACAATATGGGAACATTTTTTGTTTGCTAAAGCATGTTTGTTACAAGAATTTTGCTTTCTAGGGAGAGGGGAAAGAATTAGAAAATGTTCATTAACTGGAAAACAATAAAGAAAAAGTAACAGTCTCAATGGGTCTAGGGGTGATAGAGCAAAAGAATAGAACAATTTTCTTGTAACAAGGACTTCAAATCCATCGCAGTCAACTAGAAAAAAATGTAATTCAGACCATTCAATTATTAAGGTTTTAAATTTAGAACAGAAAAGAAACTTCAAGGTCATACAATCCAAGCCCTCTCATCACCAGTTAAGGTAACAGTGACCCAAAAAGTTTAAGCAAGTTGTACAATCTTACTCAGGAAGCAGAGGTAAAATGTAAAGCCAAGTTACCTGATCTCAAATTGATTAATCTTTCCAATATATTATAACACTACACAGAGGAAGAAACTGAGACTTGGAAAAGTTATGGCTTGTTCACATAGCACATAATAAAAACTGAATTCAAACCTAGATCCTCCAATAACAAATTTTTCACTTTATCCACAGCATCATATTCCCTTTAAATTAGAGCAACCAGTATTCCCTGCCACAGAATAAACCAACAAGTCAAAAGTAGTTTCAGTAGTAGTTAAACTAAGATCTGTTTTCATCAGTGGCCTGAAGGACAATAGAGGTCAAAGGTCCCAGGATCTTCCTCTAATGGAAGACACAATGATGCCATAGAAGGAGTCTTGGATAGGTAATCAGAATTAATTAGTCAGCAAGCATTTATTAAGCATCAACTATGTGCAAAGTACTGTGCTGAATGCTGGAGAAACAAAAAAAGACAAAAGGCAATCTCTGCTCTCCAAGAACACAACAACACAACTGTGTTAAAATATGTTATATACCGAATAATAGAGGAAAGACATTAAAAATAAAAGGGATCAAGAAAGGACTTGGATTCAGATCCTAGCTCCAACATTTAGTCAAGTCACTTTTTATCTCTTTACCTCAGTTTCCTCACCTGCAAAATCAGAGGATTGGATCAGATGTCCTCTGAGCTCCCTTCAGCCTCTGAAATGGTATTAATGAAATTAAACATTAATGAGAGTCATGAAAGTTCATCATATTAGCAACATGTGCTAAAGTTTATTATATGCTCCATGAAAGTAAAGTTTCCTCCCATTAGTCAGGAGGAGGAGAAAGAAGAGGCAAATGATAGAAGATGGAGATCAGAAATGAAAGGTATAGGGATAAAGGAGGAGGGAAAGTAAGGAGAAAGAAGGGAGGGAAGGGAAGAGAAAAGAAAGGAAAGGAAGGCAAGGCAAGGCAAGGGGAGAAGGAAGGAAGGAAGAGAGGAAGAAAAGGAAGAAAAGAGAAAGCAAAAACAGAAGTGCCTGGTTATCTTCCTCCCTCTCTCTTCTCCAGGCCAAGTTGTTTGGTTTTTTGTTTGTTTGTTTGTTTGTTTTGTTTTGTTTTTGCCTCTAAGCCTGCATTTTTTTTACCTTCTGCCCCTGTGGGATACAATTTCCTGCAGGGGTAAAGGATTCAGATGACAAAAAGAGAGAAGAATACTGATCCAGCTGGCTATCACCCTCCCCTTCTCCTTCCTTCTACACAGACTTCAGTTCCCTGGACCTCTGAGAATATATTATGGCCCTCTCATCCTTCTTAGAAACATATTCCCAGGCAGGGGGACCTACCCTTATCTGACCTGTGTCCAGTATGAACAGAAACTTCCTCCCTTCCCACAAGTAAGCTGCCCTCAGCCCTGTGAGTAAGAGCTCTCATTGGAGATGAAAGCCCTAGAATTTAAGATGGTGCCTGGGATTCAGCATCTTCTAAAAGGAGCAGAGGAAGATGAAAAGAGTAAGAAAGGAAGAGACTTAAGATTAAAAGAAGTTTGTTAATAATAATAATTCCTTTTGGAGAAAGGAAAGGGGACTCCAGATAAAAAGATAGAAAAGAAAGACAGAAGAGGATAGGAGCCAGAGAGGGAAGGCTAAGCCGAAATGAATAGGTGTGACAGAAACAGGAGTGGTGGCTAGGGGAGGAGCTGCCTCAGGAGCCTTATGCCTCATCTACTGCAACTGTGAATCACCAGTATAAGAAAGAAGGGAGGAACTTGCTTACCAGAGGACTGAGGAAGTACCAGCTGGCTGGGACCCCACCTACTATTTATCCTGTAATAATGGAAAACACTTTTCTCTTCAAACACCAAAGATCTGGAAGTAGAGCCAGATCCAAGAGAAGAGGTCTGGGTTCTGTCAAGAAATACCTGCCTGCTGATTAGACTCCATGGATCAAATGCTCATGATCCTTCCAGGTTTATTTGGTTGTTTTTGTATCCTTACTGCTTATCACAGTAATTATTAGTAAGCACTTTGTAAATACTTTTCATTCATTCATTCAATCTGCTTGTCAGTTCCATATTCAATATATATTCATCTCAAGCATTCCACCACCATTTTACAGCACCCTTCCTCCCTTATATGTCATCTTCTCTCACTTAGATGGCAAACTCCTGAGGACAGAAACTTTTTTCTTTCTACTTGTATTTTTATTCCTAATTTGTACATTCCTGGTATGCAGTAGTTGCTTCATAAGTGTTTGTTGACTGACCATAAAAACTCCTTTATTTAGCTTTAATAGTTGCTTAATAAAGGTATTATCTATCTAAAACCTTTCACAAAACTAGTTTTCTTTCTGTTCCTTATTCCATCTTTCATCTCCTTTGCCTATCCCCTCCACAAACTGCTGAATGCATTCTCTCCTTACCTATAACCCATCTTCTTCTAGTTTTCAGCTCAAGCAACCCTTTCTGTATTTTCAAGTGCCCTCCCTCTCAAATCTTTTTTTAAATTTTGTATTTATTATTTTGCATAATTTATTCATGTACTAATATTAGTAATTAATAATGTATTTATTATTATTTTGTATTTTACTTTGTATTTATGTAAATCTGTGATGAATCTGATGGTCATCCTCTACCAAAGACTGAAACAAGTATAATATCAGAGAGCATTACTAACAAGAGAATTAGATTCATTAGACCGCCAATAGGGCAAGTTACAATGTTTCAGATAAACCTAAATATAGCATTACATAGATATCTAGATCAATAGTACTAGAGACTGCCTATATGAAATGTGCTTTGCTTACAATCTCATTTGCTTGTTGTTATACATGTGAATTACTGAGTGAATTTGTTTATTTTGCTGTTATATTCACTTAATTATGTTTTGTTATATCTATTAGTTTGTGTAATGTTAATGCTTATGGTTAAAGTGTATGTTACATAATCCTATTGATAATGTTATTGTTATTTGTTATAACTAATTGCAGCATATTATAAATATGCATGTACTTTTGAAATGTGCATGTGCTATGTTCTGCATATAGTTAGGCATGTTGTTATTGTGGTACCATCTCAATTAATGTTCTGTATACCATGTTTCTTACCTGTATTATTAATGTATATTTGTTTTATTTTAGTTTCAACATTATCATATCTTGAACTGTTAGTTACTAATTTCAAGTTTGCCCCAGCTAACTTTTTGCAAGGGACTGCAAAGAGTTTCACTCAGGAGAGGGATATCACCTAAAGGTTAAAAGGATATTTGCTTAAGACTCTCCTTAAGAGAGAAGTGTTGGGGAGCTTTAGAAAACAGAAGACACAGGTTCATATTCCCTCCAGAAAGATGTCCCTGAAGAGAAAGAAAGATTCTGGGGAAAAGCAGCTCATGTGTAGAGGTACCAACACCCACCTTTCACTAATTCCCACCAACTTCTCATCCAGACAAGGAGCATTGATTCTCCACCAATTAATCTCCACTAATAAGGAGAGCACCATGAAAAAGGGCTTTGAGCTAGAAACTTTACCTTGGGATCAAAAAGGATTCACTTCATTTTAGCCCTGATTTATTTAAAAACTAATTGAACAGTTATAAGTCTTAGATGAAGTGTGAAAAGTCTGAAAACTACATGTCAGACAGAAATTCTGTTCTGATTTCAGGAATTTGGAACAAATATGGCTTTACAATAAAAACCTCTGAGAAGAAAGTAGAAAATAATATTTTAAAAATTTCTAGCATTTCAATATGCATAATAAAATACAAAATGAAGACTGAATAGGAAACTATGAATCTTCTTCATGCTTTTTTTAAGCATATAAATTCCATGAATTATTTTCAAAACTGTCCTGATTATCTGTTCTTCCTTATGAATTTCCTTCTATTCTCTTCTGTGCATTTAAAAAAAAAAAAATTCAGTGGCTTTCTTTGGAGATATCGGTATCATTCTCTGCTTCCTGATCCACTTTGAGCTTTTTCACCTTCCTGCCAACAGCCTTGACACAATAAGGATCCCCACCATATACATACTTTCTAGTTCTCCTTTGAGATTTGTCCTTCCTCATATGTATGTTGGAATGTAATCACTGTCTTTGGTGGAGGAGGAAGGACTATTATGTGTATTCCTAGCACTTAGCATCCAACTTAAATGGGTTTTTACCTATTTACCTATCATCTATCTTCCTATATAAGATTTGGTCCATGCTCCAACTGTTTGATTCATGGTTTAAAGAATAACATCATGGAAATCTCATAAAGTAGATTCTCAGAAGGCATGGTTACTATGTCATAACCAAAACAGCTATGAGGTCTAATTTCCAAAATTTTGTTTTTGAAACAGAAACAATCCACAGATCATCAAAAGAAGTCTTTCCTTCCTGCTTTCTCCTGCAATGTACCAAGATAATCCAAATTCTGTGTTATCACCTTTTTGAAAGGTGTGTCTTCCACACCTTTAGATATTTATATAACTATAATGTAGCGTTCCTTTATTAAAAATGGTGGCCTAAAATATAAAAATACCATCTCCAGGATATCCTTTAATTCCACATGTTTAGGTATTATGCAAATAGTACTTTTTGTTTGAAATCCATAATTTTAGTCTGGAAGAAAAATCCTAGGAAAGGTATTGGTTCATGATTATTTTATTTTTCTGTGACACCAAAGGATTACAGTGATCATGTCAAGCAGTGTAAGCTTATGGAAAGATTCCTGAATCTGGTATCAGAAAACTTGGGTTTCAGTCTAAGCTGTCCTATTTATTACCTGTGTGAGCTGGGAGAAGAAATTTAATACACACCCACACATCTCAGACTCAGTTTCCTCATCTGACAAAGTGCTAAATCCTATGATCTGAGTTTTGTCCTTTGGAGGTGTAAGCAGCAATCTCATTAAAATTTTATGATTATGATGATTTTGCTTGTTCCAAATTTTCTTTCTTCATCGTAAAAGCAGATTTCTTAGAATGACTGCTAATTTTTATTAGATATTTTCCATTTGTCCATAGACAGGTGGAAGAGTATTGAGTATAAAAGGTTGTTTATAGTATGAAATGTTGTATATAGTAATTTTGTGAGGCATTTTTTTTATTTCAGGAAGAATTAGATAGGAGAGGGATATTTAGGAAAGTCAAAAAGACTTGTCTTCCTAAGTTCAACTTATTAGCTTACTAGTAAAGTACTTGCTGTGTGACTCTGACCAAATCATTTAAATATTTCAACATCAAAATAATACCAGTTTATTCTTCAACCACTGAGGCTGAAAAGGCCAAAGCTGATCAGTTCTGTGAAGAACTAGAATATCTTCTAGAAATAGAATCCCCAAAATATTGCATTTATTATCATAGAGCAGGGTGAAAAATGTCTGCCCCATGGGCCTCATAAGGCCCAAGAAATCATTTGCTAATGTGACTACATGTGATGATGAGCCAAAAGCTAGTTACAATAATCTCCCATTGCTTGAGTTCTATAAGTTGATAATTTTGTATGACCTGAAAATGATGTTGTAAGTATCCAAATGACCCCTGGCAGGAAAAAAAAAAGGTTCCTCATCCCTGCCATAGAGAATTAGAATGCTAAAATAAAAAAATCAAAAGATAATTGAAATAACATGCAAATTTGGCTGTGGAGTACAAAATGAAGCAAAGCAAAGATTAATAGAGTTTTGTCAAGATAACTCTCTAGTCATGGCAAACATTCTTTTTCAACAATCCAAAAGGTTGACTCTACACATGAATATCACCAGATAATCAATATTGAAATCAGATTGATTATATACTTTGCAGCAAAGAATGAAGAAGCTCTATGTGGTCAATTAAAATAAGAACTGGAGCTAACATGCCTCAGATCATGAATTTCTTATTGTAAAATTCAGATTTAAATTGAAGAAAGTAGTGAAAACCATCAGATCATAAAGGTATGACTTAATGAATAAAATGATAAAATATGAAGTGATGATGGTAAAAAGATTTAAGGAATTATATCTGTAGAGTGCCTGAAGAGCTATGAACAGAGGTTCACAATATTGCATAAGAGGAAGCAACAAAAGAAACACCAAAGAAATGGAAGCTCAAGAAAGCAAAATGACTGATGAGGCTTTACAAATAGCTGAGGAAAGAAAGAAAGCAAAAAGTAAAGTATATACTGAACTGAATGCTCAGAAGGTTTTCTCATTTGAGCAATGCAAAGAAAAAGAACAAAATAACAGAATGGGAAAGACAAGAGATCTTTTCAGGAAAATTAGAGATATCAAGGGAAAGTTTCATGCAAAAATGGTCATGATAAAAGACAAAAATGTAGGGTCTTAGAAAAAGAAGAGATTAAGAAGAGGTGACAGGATACAAAAAGAACTATTCAAAAAAAGATCTTAATATCACCAATAACCATAATGATGTGGTTACTGATCTAGAATCAGACATCCTGGAGAATGAAGATCAAATGGGCTTTAGAAAGAATTTCTAATTAGGAAGAATTAGTATTGGGCTAATGGAGGTGATAGAATTCCAGCAGAGCTATTTAAAATCCTAAAAGGATTTGATGTACTGCACTCAATATGTCAACAAATTTGAAAAACTCAATAGTGGCTACTGGATTGGAAAAGATCAATTTGTTATCAGTTCTAAAGAAGGGCAACACCAAGAATTGTTCAAATTAACAAACAATTACACTCATTTTACATGTCAGCAAAGTTAAGACTCTGCAAGGTATGCTTCAGCAATGTGAACTAAGAATTACCAGTAGATCAGGCTAGTTTTCAAAGAGGCAGAGGAACTAAAGACCAAATTGCCCACATTCTCTGTATTATGGAGAAAGCAAGGAGTTCCAGGAAAATGTCTGCTTTATTGATTACAGTAAAGCTTTTGATTATGTGGATCACAACAAAATGTGACAAGTCCTCAAAGAAGAGAGATCATCATTTTGAGGGATTTGTATTTGGGCCAAGAAGCAACAATTAGAACAAAACATGAAACAACTGATTGGCTTAAGATTGGAAAAGGAATACAAGGCTTTATGTTGTCACCTTGTTTATTTAATCCATATGCACACTACATCATTTGAATGCCGGGTTAGATGAATCAAAAGTTAGTATTAAGGTTGCTCAGAGAAACTATCAACAATCTCAGTTTATGCAAAGGAGACCATTCTCAAGGCAGAAAGTGAAAAGGAAGTAAAAAAGCCACTTGTTGAAGGTAAAAGAGGAAAGACTAAATAAAAGCTGGCTTGAAGTTTAACATCAAAAACAGTAAGATCTTAGAAATTTACTGGAAAAAATATAAGGGGAAGAAATAGAAGCAGTGTCAATTTTATATTCTTGGGCTCAAAAATGATTACAGATAGAAACTGCAGCCATGAAATTAAAATATCCTTGTTCCTTTAGCTAGAAAGCTATGGCAAATCTGGACAGCACACTAAAAAGCAAAAAAAAATCACATTGCTGGCAAAGGTCAGTATAGCTATAGTGTTTTTATAGAGTGTGAGAGTTGGACTATAAGGAAAGCTGAGTGCCATGGAATCAATGCTTTTGAATTGTGGTGCTGGAGAAGACTTTTGAGAGTCCCTTGGGCAATTCCAATAAGTCTTAAGATGGAGAGAGTCATCTGCATCCAGAGAGAGAACTATGTGAATTGAATGTGGATCACAACATAGTATTTCCACCTTTGTTGTTGCTGTTTTCTTGCTTGTTTTTTACTTTCTTATGTTTTCCCCTTTTTTATCTGATTTTTCTTGTGCAGCATGATAAATGTGGAAATATGTTAAGAAGAACTGCATATTTTTAACTTATGTTGGATTATTTGCTGTCTAGGGGAGGAGATAGGGAGGAAGGATAAGAGGAAGAGAGGGAGAAAAATTTGGAACACAAGGTTTTGCAAGGGTAAATGTTAAAAAAAACTATCTTTGCAAGTATTTTGAAAAATAAAAGGCTTTTATACAAATAAATAGGTAAACATTTAACAATTTTTAAAAAGAGTCCCTTGAACAGCAAGAAGACCAGGTCAATCCAATACTCAAATTCAGGCTATTCACTGAAAGGTCAGATACTGAAACTAAAGCTTAAATCCTTTGGCTACATAATGAGAAGATGGGACTCGAAAAAACTCTAAAATTAGGAAAGATTGAAGACAAAAATAGTAGGGGATGGCCAAGAATAAGATGGATAGCTAGTGTCATGGAAACACTCAACATGAACTTGTACAGACTTCAAGAAATAGTTGAGGACAGAAAGGACTGGCATGCTATTATCCATGGGGTCACAAAGAATTGGACACAACTGAACAACAACCACATTTAGGAAAGTGACTGATAATTTTTAAAAAAGGCAGATCATATAATATCAAAAAAACCATTTAAGGGATAGCACTGAAAGAAAACAGTGGTGGGTAGAGACAGGATGATAAAATATACTAAATACTTTTTAATGGGCTTTTGTTAAAATGGGGTATTCTGGCTTCATTAGGTTCCTTAGACTGGAGCACCTCCAACTGCAATTGTTTATTTCCAAAATGCCATTCTCCCTAATCACTCTACATACCACATATACATTTAAATAATTTAAGTAATAATTATTAAGGAATCATATCGAATAATTATAACCTATAACTCATGGTGAAGCTTCCCTTCCCCCCACTACTCCCCACCAAAAACAAACAAACAAACAAACACATAAAACCAACCTCTCAGTAGCATGTCACTGAACTCCTCACCAAGGTTGAACTGCTTCCACAAAGCTGGATGAGGACATTCCAATATCCAAATTCCCTAAACTAGTGACACAAACTGAAGTTTGAGGAGAGAAGGCAGTTGGATGGAGAACTTAGGCTGGTGACTGTGGCCTTGGAGATTGGCTCTATACTGATTTCCCGTAGTAACTCCCTACAAGGCCAATCATTTTATTTAATAGACTGCTTCTTGATCACTATAAGGCAGTATAGTGCCACAGAAATGAGGGAGGGGGGGTTTCACATCCTATATCAGCTATTTATTCACCTTTGATTAAATCATTTTTGCTCTCTAAAGGTCACTTTTCTGGTCTATTAAATGAGGTAGTTGGACCCTATGATCTTTCTCACCTTAAATGTGGCCAAACATATATGCTAAATAAATATTGGAAAGCAAATGACTAATTAGTTCTATTTTTCTAATTAAAACTAGAGGCAGAAGCAGTCTCTTCCCTTTAAAAAAAAATGGAAAGGCAGGAAAAGATGTATGTCTGGGGAACCAAGGGAATGATGTTTTTAATTTATTTTCTTCAAACCATGATTCTGATTATCCTAAAAACCATTTTGAACCCCATGAAGATGGGGTTCTCATTTTCAAAATGAGTCTCATTTTCTTGATCACTAAATTAAGGAGGTTGAACTATTTGAGTGCTGAGGTCCATTCCAACTCTAAATCTTTAATATGATCATGATATAAAGAAATAAGGGTTGGCTCTAGTCAGAGGACCTGAGTTCAAATTCTATCTGCCAGTCCATATCACACATTAAACTCCAGGGGCTCCCTATCCCTTCAAGGATCCAATACAAAATCCTCTGTTTGGTGTTCAAAGTCTTTCATGATCTGGTCCTAATCCTCTATCTTTCCAGTCCTCTTATACCTTACATCCTCCCCTCCCACTATAAAATATTTAATCCAGTGATATTGGTCTCCCTCTATTAATTATCTCCTATTTATCCTATATATGTAATTTGTTTTTTACATATTTGTTTGTTGCTTCTTTTAAGTAAATTCTAAATTTCTTGGGAACAGAAATTGTCTTTTGCCTTTCTTTGTATCCCTAAGCACTTAGTATATGCCTGGAAAATAGTAGGTGCTTGAAAAATGCTTATTGACAGACTGAATGATATTCATTACCTGTGTGACCCAAGCAAATTACCTAACTTCCTTCCTCTGAGCTTCAATTATAAAATTAAGGAGCAGGATTAGATGGCCTCTGGGATCCTTTCTCACTCTAGAGCTATGATTTCATGTGCAAGAATATTTCATGCTATATATAATATATATCTATATTTTATATATAATATAAAAAGGAAAATCTGAATATATACAATTTCTCATCTGGTTATTCTCCAAAAACTCACAATCCTGCAAGAGGAAATCAACTCTAACTCACAGCTCCTCAGACCATTTTCCACCCTGGCTGCAAGACTTCATCATGCCCATCCATACTACCACCCACTTAACCCTTTAAGCTTCTTTTTATGTGTTTTCTTCTTCTCTTAAATTGTGAGCTCCTTGAAGGTAGAGATTGCCTTATAACTTTCTTTGAATCCTCAAGGTTTAAAGTGGTATCTGGTGCATTGTGGGCAATTCATAAGTATTTATTGGCTCTGATATATCATTTTAATGGTTTTTGTAAGCTTTTAAAAAAAGAAAAGGCAAACTTTCTTCCTCTTTAGGACAACTTTATCTAGTTTTGGTATCAAGAGAAATCTCCTCAAAAGTCTTATTCCAGTGATCCATTATGGCATGGATGATCCTGAATTCTAAGATTACATCAGTGTACATAGCATAATGGCTGCAGAGTCAAGAAGACCTGGGGTCAAATCTCATGTCTGGCAGCTCTAGGCTGAGTCACCTTGGACAGGTTATCCAACCTCTCCAGGCCCCAAGCAACTCCAAGTAATTTGCTAAGTAGCCTTAGTCTAAGAAGATTCCTCATTGGGAATTCCCTACACTAAGAAAACCACAGGTCTAGCAATTGCTGGAAAGGATCAAGAGCTGGAAAATCTTTGTTATGGTCATCTACTCACCCCTAGATCATGGTTGTTCTTTTCTCTCATTCCACCCCTCCTGCTCTGATCTCTCTTTCCTCCCTTTGCTGTCTCCATCCAACAATTGATCAATTCAATTTCTTGACAAATATAAAACCTAGATTACCCAACATCCTATCCACCCAACCCCATGCTAGAGTTCTATTTAAAGAACTGGAGAAAAAGCCTATATTATGCAATATAAAGTCTATATCATGTAATCTCACCAAAAGTTTATATTATATAATTTCAACAGGGCTCTTATTTCAGCACAGGAATCCTTTCATTTTTTTTCCTATCACACTCTTTGGTTCATATTCCAAATCATCTCATCTATCTCCAGTTCACTTCCTCTTAGCAGAGAATTTTGCTTCCTGTTTTATTGAAAAAGTCAAGGCCACCTCATGAGCTCTCTCTTTTTCTGTACATCTCAGAATTCCGCTATATCACCCCTATTTTCTCCTCCTTACTACATTCTCTGAGGAAGAAATAGTCCTCCATCTTGTTAAGGCCAAGCGGTCTAATTATGTGTTCTGAAAGTCTATACTTCTGACAATTCCTTTTCATCAGTAATCCCTCCTTCTCTATAGCACTTGGCTACAAGAATTATGACTCTCCTCCATCCTTAAAAATTAACAATAACAACTCCAAGTAGGCCATACTATCTCCCCAAACTATTATTTTCCCCCCTTGAAAAACCTCTCTTCTCCTAGAATGTCATCCACTTTTATTGTCTGTACTTCATTCTCATTTTAAACCCCTTGTAATATGCTTCTAAGCCCATTACTGATTAAAATCTCTCTCTCCAAAGTTATTAACCATTTCTTAATTACTAAATCCAATGGACTTTTCTTGGTACTTTAATGTGAACCACCCTTTCCTCCTGGGTCTTTCTTTGTCTTTTGTGTCATTGTTACCCCCTGTTTCTCTTCTGACCTGTCTGCCCATATCTTCTCAGTCCCCTCCACTAGATCATCCTTTATTTTTTGTTCCATAAGTCTATCTGTGATCCTTTCCCCCCAATACATTTTTTACTAATTTCTTCCACTCCCATAAGTTCAATTATCATCCCTATATACATGATTCCAAAAATTTGTACAGCCTTCAGTTCTGAACTCCCTGCTAGTCATATCCATATTGATGTTCCACTGCCTTCTGAACCTCAATCTGTTCAAAATGCACCTTCTCTGAATTCTCCTATTTCTATAAAAATGCCTTCATCCTTTCCATAGCCCAGATCTTCATGCTGAGAGTCATTCTTGATACGTCTTTGATGCAATGACTCAAGATGAGGACTGATGTGAGAGTATTTTTGAAGTGTGTCAAGTGTCAAAATGTGGCAAAGATTAGATATACGGGCCAGAAGAACAGAGTCAAGAGGATAAAAAAGATTACAGACCTAATTTAAGGGTGAAACTTGAAACCACTACATTTGGCTCTGGGACCTTTATTGGATGAGTATTTTTTTTTTGTCTTAATCTGAACTGAGTGATAACAGAGCTGTATTACCACTGTGACCCTAGGCAAAATTGCTTAATTAACCTCTCTAACATCAATTGCTCATTTCATAAAATAGTATTAATAGCACGCAACTTCCAGGGACAAAATGAGAAGATATTTTGTAAAGCCCTTTGCAAAACAAAAAGCACTGCAGCTTGACAAAGACAATCTCCTCCTTGGAAGGCTAATATACCCATTTTACAGATGAGGAAATTGAGGTTAAGTGACTTTCCCAAAGTCACACAGCTAAGTTGTGCCTCAGGTTTTCTTGACTCCAGAAATTATTCTATAGAATAAAACCTCCTAGAAGGCAGGAACTGTTTTTGTTGTTGTTGCTGATTGTTTGGTTTGGTTTGGTTTTTCTTTCCACCCCCAAATTAGCATCTTAAACTAAACTTAATGCAACTTAAATAGGAGGCAGCTTTGGGACCAGCGTACAGATCCGACCTGAGGCACTTAACTGTGTGAGCCTGGGAGTCACTTAACTGCTGTCTGCCTTAAACTACTGCAGAAGGAAATGGCAAACCACTGCAGTGATCTTCGCCAAGAAAATCCCATGGATAGCATGACCCACAGGTTCACGATGAGTAGGACAAGTGAACAGCAAGCATGGAAAAGCTTGTTGCTAGATTGCGCAGCCGTAACTGCAGTCAGTCCTTTCCGACCAGGGTGGCCGCTAGAAGCCCCTCGGGTTTTGTTCCCGTTCACTAAAGAACCTATCTTTCTCTTTCACTTCCCCAACACCCCCATTCCCCGCAAATGAGCCACTCCCCCTTCCCCCTTTCCCACCCCACTCCAAGGCAGATGGTCTCTTCCTTTTTCCAAACAGGTTCTGCCCTGGCTTGTCATAATGCGCCGGGTCACGTGGCAGGGGACAGCGAGCTTTGTGACGCGACGAAGCTCCGCCTCCTTTCCCTGTCCCCGCCTTCCGCGCGGAGCCCGTGCAGCCCCTGCTTAAGAGACCCCGCACTGGGGCGCTCAGGCTGAGTAGAGCAGCGGCCGCCATAGTGACTGGCCGGAGTTGTCGCTGCTGAAGGGCTAACCGGCTGAGGAAGGAGACGTCGCCATCGTCGATTTCGGAGCCCGAGGTTTCTGGCGTTCCCGGCCCAGGGAAACGGAAGAGGAAGAGGAGGAAGGTGGCCGCGGCGGCCGGGGGCCCGCACAGCTTCCCTGTGCTGGCTCGGGGCTGGGGTGAGGCGAGGCCCCGGGCCTAGTGCGGCCTAGTCCCAGCTTTGTCTGTGAGGAGGCGGCGGCGGTCTCCGCGGCCGAGGGGGAGAAGGAGCCGGAGGCGGCGGCGACCCCGTCAGGGAGGCCTCTCTGCCCCGCTTCCCCTAGGTTTGCGGGGTGCTCGTGTCTCCTCCCAGCGGGACTCCGTGTACGGGGAGGAGGAGGGGGGGAAAGGGGACCGGGACCGGGGCGGGGGCCCGGGCCCGGGACCTGACGCCGATCGGGAAGA
This sequence comes from Myrmecobius fasciatus, assembly GCA_023553655.1. Taxonomy (NCBI): domain Eukaryota; kingdom Metazoa; phylum Chordata; class Mammalia; order Dasyuromorphia; family Myrmecobiidae; genus Myrmecobius; species Myrmecobius fasciatus. The sequence goes on from JAJPUD010001236.1 coordinate 76,819, forward strand.
AAGCTGCAGTCGCCGGGAGCCGAGCTCGGCCAGGCGGCCGCCCCAGGAGGAGACAGACAGACAGGCAGGCAAACAGGAGGCCTGTGGCCTTGGCGGACTCTGCCCCGTCCTCCCCTCCTCCCGGGGCCTGGGGTCGCCCTCGTTGTCGGAAAGAGACAGAGGGGAGGTGGCGGCGTGATGGACCCCTGATCCCTCTGGGGGGACTCGAACTGTTTCCCTGGACTGCTGCTGATTGCGCCGCCCGCTTGCCTGTCTCCTGCAATCCCTTAGCATGAGCGAGGGGGGCCCCGCTGGGTGACATTGTACGGCTTATCCCCGTTGGATCCCTTTCCTCTCCTTTCCCTCCTCTCCTTCCCCACCCAGGCCCTCCCTCCAAATTCCCTTCCCCCATACCCTCCCGCTCCCGTCTATCCATGAAGTGATTTGAGTATTTGGGGTGTGGGGGGTTCTTGGTTCAGAACCCCACTCGTGGTCGGGGGGACAATAAGGCCTAAGGTTCCCTCAGTTTCTGAGTGTTTTTGTGTGTGTACATATCTCTTAAGTTTATAAATATACATATAATTCAGAGTGTCACGTCTCATCGCTGAGCCTTAGGGAACTTTTGGCACCATGTCCTGTGTGCATTATAAATTTTCCTCCAAACTCAACTATGATACCGTTACCTTTGATGGACTGCACATCTCCTTGTGTGATTTGAAGAAGCAAATCATGGGGAGAGAGAAACTCAAGGCTGCTGACTGCGATCTACAGATCACCAATGCACAAACGAAAGAAGGTATGAGCCCTGCAGGCAACCATTAAATATTTGTTTTCGATTTGGGGAGGGTACTTTATCTGTAATTTTGTTTTGCAGAGGGTTTATGTGTTGTGAAAGTTATTTTTTGTAAGCCTTAAAGTCTTAGAACCTCTTAAAGTAAAATGTGACTAGAAAATGTTAGGTTAATCCAGTTCTGGATCTCTTATTTCCTCTTCCCTTGCAGATTAACTCAAATAAATGAATAATAGGTTAGCTCCTGTGTAAGTTCTACAACTTGTGGCTTTGGGGATCTGCCCTTTTAGGTTATCTGCTGCCTCTTAGCCATTTGGCCCTCCTTAACACTTGCACAAAGTGGGGAGGGAAGGGGGGAAAGACCTTAATCTTGGTGAAAACTGCTTTAACAGCAAGTTCTGTTAGTTTTTTTGTTGTTTTGGGGGTGGGTTTTTTTTTTTTTTAATGACCACTTGCTTCAGTTCCCCTTTTATAAGATGATAGGGTTTCCTCAGTCTTTTTTTTTTTGTAACTATCTTCTCCCCACCCCCACCTCCCAAAATAATTGTATGCTATGTTAGCTAGATTCTCCTTATTAACCGACTTTTAGGAATTTCTTCCACCCATTCTTCAGAATTGGAATTGGAAATATTTGTGTTTTTGTGTGTTTTAAGAGTCCCTAATCAGTGATGATCATGATGTATTAAGTTTTATACACTTCTTAAAATTTAATAATCAGAATTCTAAGTGCTGTTTTTGAAATTAATACTCAGTAGATTTAAGTGACTTTTTGTGATTTTTGAACCTGTTAGAAAGCAGCCAAGAGTTTTCGGGTTGGCATAAATTAAAGAAATCTTCCTTTTTGAAAGCTTTTAGAGTGGACAATTTGAAAGTTTTTTAAACAATCATTAACTTAAATGAAAAAGAGTTATGGTAGATTCAGAGAAGTTGAAATAGATGTTTGTTTTGTTTTAAGTCACATTTAATGTGGGAAGAGATTTTTTTTTTTAAGGGTGTTTGAGTTTCCTTGTATGATTTAGTCCTTTCAGATTTTGATTTTCTAAGTTTTTCTACATCAAAGTAATCTTTTTGTTGGGATTTTCTGGATAAAGATGCTGAAAAAAAATTTTTCTATGTTAATTTTAAAATATTGTTGTCCTGAGAAATGTTGCCAAATTAATTTCCTTCAAAATATCTTTTAGTTGATTTTAATTGTAATATGGTAGGTTTCATCTCCAATGTATTTATTGCTTTCCTAAACACCAGTGACAATCTTATTTAGTTAAGAGCACAACTTTGCAATGGTTAGTCAGAATGTTTTAAGTAAAGGAGAATTTTATGCCATTGCAAAATATAGGTATTTTTGTACTAAGAAAAAAATAAGAAGTTTTCGCTTTTTGCTTGTTTTATCCAAAACTATTCTGCTTTAAGGTTAATTTTTTTTTTATTGCAGTTCATAATATCAGTCACCATATTCAGCAAGATTTAGAGTATTTAATAGGAAAAGGAAAAGTTAGGTCTTCTATCACTATACTGATGTGAACAAATTGTATGAGGAGTTATTGTAAAGTTTTGAAAGCCCTTATATTTGTGATTTCTTCATAAAATTAAATGTCACCGATCATTTGTTAAGTACCTCCTATGTGGCAGGCACTGTGGATATATAACTATAATCAAATTAATTTTATTTTGGTTACTAGATACAGATAATTAAAGCTCACAGATCCAAAATCCTTATTCTGGCCATCAATTTGAACAACTCAAAAAGAAGCAAATGAGAATACAATTTGAAAGTGGTTTGTAATCTTAACCTTTACAAATAGCCCTTGAGAACCTTAAGTTTCCTAACTTTTAAGTTTCATAACTTCCCTTGTGTTCCTTTTATTTTTTCATTGGGATAACTAATATATTTGGATATAGCATGCTTAAATCAATATTTATTTGTAGGAAGATAGTATACAAGGCATTTGACAAATTCTCACATTGGTAAGTTATAATAACCCACACTTTTATATAGTTTGCAAAACTATTTTGGGTATTCAAACTCTGGGTATAGATTTAACCTAATACTGTCCCAGATTATCTTAACAGCAATGTAAATTTGCTAAAAGGTCTTTTAACATTAAAAAACAGTGGCTTTCTTTGTAAACCTTATAAATTAAGAAAGAGAATTAAAGAAATGAGAATTGTGCCAATTTTATTTTAAGACTCTAATTAGGTTCTAAATACTGACTTTCTGTAAAACCAGTACACTGATAACATCTCACCTCGAGTTTTATAGTGCTAATGAAGAGTTCCATTTTTAATTGGAACAGCCAGAATGGGTTTCAAAGCTAAAATGCATAACTTCCAACCTGTAGAGAATCCCTAAGGACGTCATTTGTTCAAAATTCACACTTAAGTTATACTGGATTGCATCCCTCATTTGGCATATTTGCTATGCCTCTAAGAGTTGTTTTTTTTATTGTTTAATCTTAAGTAATATTTTTAATGTATAATTTAATAATTCACCAGGGCTAGTGAAATTGTTAAATGTACTTTAGGAATTCACTTAAATAAGTGAGTTAGTGATATTTGGCTTTTCAAGTTTTCAGAACAAAATGACATGGGCTTGTTATTTAGCAAAACAATGTGCCATACATATTAGGTATGGAAATAAAATCTTTATTTCTGGTTTGTATGAAGACCAAGCAGAAGTAAAGTTATATTTTACAATGGATTTATTTTTTAAAATTATATACAAATATTCAAACATTCAATGCTTTTGAAAGAATTAAGAATAGTTCAGTAGGCATGGGTAATTTAGATAATGCTGATAAGACCAATTATTTCAAAAAGTTAATTTAGAAAATTAAATCTTAAATTCACAGAAAAACTTTTTCTTATTTGGGTTAAGATGAGACTTCATTATTTATTTAGCCACCCATCACAAATTTTGAATTTATTTTCAATACATTTTGTTAAAGGTTTTTGTGTAAGCAACACCTTAAAGATAGCATTGAAAATAGCACACAATTTGCAACTACTCTTGTCCAACAGACTAGATGCCCAATTAGCGTTTATTATTGGTAAGTCATGTCTGACCCATGGTGACCCTGTGGACCTTGGACTTGACTTACTGTCCGAGAACTTTTCTGGACAAAGATAATTGAGTGGGTTGTCTTTTCCTTCAACAGAAAAAGGCAAACAAAATTAAGTGACTTTCCTAGGGTCACAGATATTAAGAATATGAGGTCGAATTTGAACTTGGGTCTTCTTGACTCTAGACCTAGCACTCTATCCACATAGCCATTTGGCTGCCTAATTGGTCTTTGAAGCATTTTTTAAAAAAATATTAGTTAGATTTTGTAAATAGTTCCTAATAACTTGCATTTTATTAGCAGTTTTAAGGTTTGCAAGGTGCTTTCCTCACAACAGTGATGTGAGGTAAGTATTTTTATCCCCATTTAAACTGATAAACTGAGGAGCCTATCATGGACAGATCCCTTCCTCCTCCCCCCCCAAAAAAAAAAGGTTTTAAATGCATAAAATACATTATATTACAAAGAAAAAACCAATGACAAAACCCATTTATCAAAAATAATTTTTAAAAAACAAAATGACAAACTCTTAAGAGCTATAATTAATTTATCATTGGTCATACAGCATACTAAGTCTCAGATGGACTTTTGTTCAGTGTATTTTTTACTTCATCTAGGCTACTTTTCCCAAGAAAAGAGATGGACCTGAATCATGTGGGAAAATCATATTTTAAACTCTTCAAGAGGTAGAGAGAATCCCACCTCCCCTCTTATCTTGAAAAGTTCTTAAAGATTCTTAAGATCTTAAAAGTTCTTATCTATTTAGCAAGTTTTTCTTAAATTAGGAAAATTGTGGTCAGTTCCTTTTTTCACTCTTTTATCAATAAGTGGTTATGATTGGGGGCAGTTAGGTGGCGCAGTGGTTAGAGCACCAGCCCTGAAGTCAGGAGGACCTGAGTTCAAGTCTCAGACACTTCCTAGCTGTGTGACCCACCCTGGGCAAGTGACTTAACCCCAATTGCCTCAGCAAAAAAAAAAAAAAAGTGGTTATCCACAGCCTTTAAGAGAAAATTTTGAGCAGCAATACAAATCATTTTTTAAAAATATTTACTATTGGTGAATTTTTTTTTTAAATGAATTATATTGTGCCCGGGATCAATCAATCATGTGTTTAAAGCAATTTCAGAAATGTGAAGTTTTTTACCCATTGAAAGACAGCATGAAAATTAAAATGTTGTTTACCTCAGTTAATAAAGAAGTAATCCTGGAAAGAATATACTTTTTCTTTGGAGATGTTGTTTAAGAATGTGCAGGGCATTGGAAGCCACTATATTTCTGTAAGACAATTAGGAAAACTATAAGCAACCTTAATTTAATTAGTCCAAGCTTCTTATTTTGCAAATGAGGAAATTTGTGGCAAACATAAGAGTGATGGCTTGACCAAGGTAATAGTGTTTCCTGTGTAATGACCTAGAATCCAAACAAAGCTAATTTGAGAACCTGTGAACTCTGGGGGGGGGGGGGGGGGGGAGAAAGGTATGAGTTACAAACAACATATGTATAGGCACATTAAAATTTTGCTTTCTGTTCTCTTTCCCTTCCTCCTCCTACTGTTCCTTGGAAAGGAAAAAAAGTTATAAACTCGTGAAATTAGTATTTTTGCTCTGTTTGAGGCAACATAGCTGCTTGAGTCTAGATCTAAAATAAAACTCAGGTCTAGTTTTGAATTAAAAAGTCTCAATTTTTAAATTGATTTTTCCTTGTTACTAAAATCTCTTGAAGTTATAAGCACAGAATAGGCATATAATAAATGTTAAAAGGGTTTTTTTTAAGTATATATCATCAATTCTTTGAAGTTACTAGTAAATTAGACACCCAATTGGATATTTAATTTTGGTGTACGCTTGCATAGTCTATTACATAATACTATGCCATTCAAATTTACGCTTTGGCTTGGACTTCAATTAGGAGAACAACTGAATGATGAGGGAGGCATCCAGGAACTTCCTGCCAGAGTGTTGATACTAAGATCTATTTTTAGGATTCCTCTTCCCTTATCCCACCCCCCAAAAAAATTTAAGTAGATTTCAAGTCAGGTTTTACAGTGTTTTCAAACTTGAAATAGCAGTTTGAAATCATGATGAGATTTAGGAATGTTATTTTAATTATATGAGATTGGAAAATTAATAGAATATTAGTATTAGAAAAGAGACCTTATTTAGTTCAGTTCTCATTTTAAAAATCAGAAAACTGAGGTCCAGTGAAAGTTCTTTGCTCAAAATAGCATAGCTAAGTGACAGAGCTAGAATTTAAACTTGATTCTCTTAACATTAAGCCTAGGTTTCTTATAACACTGATTTTCAAGACTTTTCTCATTTCAATAGTTATTGTACCAGTGACTTTTGTAAGCTCTCTATTACAAACTCTAAATTTACATTGAATAGGATGGGAGCAGAGATAAAGAGAGTTAATTGTGATGATCAGTGACTAAAGTTGTTAATGAAATTATTAGCCTGCAAATCTCCTGACTCATTTTCCCCAATATGACATTTCTTGAATGGAAAATAACTCATCTGGACGACTTCAAGCATGACTCAATGCAGTTAACCATCTATATAACTTTTGCCTGGAATTGACATGAAATTAGGGAAGCATTCCCTTATTCTATAGTTACTATTCTTTATTGCAGATTTCAATAATTAGATCATATGATCAGTATGAACATAATATTAAATCTTTTATAGGCTAATACGAGAGTACATCTGAGTTACTATAATAAAATTCAGGTATAAGATTTGAGAAAGGAAGAGAGAAATTACTGCCTACTATAAAATCCCTTATTGAAAGTGCCAAAACTTTATCAGTTTTTGCCATGACTTCTCTAACTGCCTCAGACTTTCCTTTGCAGGGACTTTAGGATTTATGAATAAATACCAAATCTTAGAAATCATAGAAGGGAAGCTAGATAGTCTGTCATATGACTAGACTTTTAAGTTATTTCACTTTTCAGATTGAGACTTGATATATATCTACCCATATTTCAAGTTAATTGACAAATTTTAGTTCTTAAATTTCTGTTTAAAGCATTGAGTAAAATATTTAAATATCAAGTTACTAATACTTAATAATTATGGAAGTGGTGTGCCTTCTCAGATTAAAACAGCAGCTAATATAAGTAAAACTAAATTCAGATGTCTTATTCACTATCTAATACTCCTAAATAGGTCTCCATAATGGAATTTAAGTGATTCTAAGTAAACTTAAACACTTAAGTCAACCTATATTTTTTGATCAGTAGAGCTTAATTATGTGCCTTGGGAACAGTGACTTTCATTTTTGTCTTTGTGCCCCTGAACTACTGGCACAGAACTTTTTTGCATATAGTAGACACTCAAAAATATTAGCTGAATTGATCATGGACTTAAGGGAAAGTATATAAATCAATATCCTGAAATTTGGTTTTAAAAATTGCTTTATTAGGGGTAGCTAGGTGGCGCAGTGAATAGAGCACCAGCCCTGAAGTCAGGAGGACCTGAGTTCAAATGTGGTCTCAGGCACTTACCACTTCCTAGCTGTGTGACCCTGAGCAAGTCATTTAACCCCAATTGCTTGGCCAAAAAAAAAAAATGCTTTATATAACTCCTACCTTTTCCACAAATCTTTCATTATCGCTTGCTATTTAAGTAGTCAAGTTTTGAGTCAATTTTCTTCATTTAGTAGGACAAATAAAACAATGAACAAATAGGCAATGGAATAAGAACATAATTTAAATGTTTAATGTCCTAGTATCCAATTTTTAGATTTTAAAATCTGCATATTGACTTGATTAAATAGCATCTTGATTTTTTAAGCTAGAAAAATAATTTAAAATATTTTCAGGCTCAAGCATCAGTCATACCAAAGTTGTAAGTAGCACTTTATAATAGTGAGAAAGATGAGCACAGTTCTTGTAAATTACATGTTTCAGAAACTCCAGTATATCCAATATTAATAATCTGGATTAGAAATTGGGGGACATTAGCTCACTCAAAGATCCTAACTAGACTACCACACATGTGGAGCTACCAGTCAAAAAACAAAAGCTGATAATTTTCCTTGATATAGGAGTCTCTGTTTAGCATATAGAGCATGAATATAGACATACATCCATAATGCACATATACAAACACACACACATGTATGTGAAAGTTTCACAGATCCTAGCATACGAGGTAATTAAAATTTAAAAGAATTTTGGTTCTGACTCAAATGAGGAACCATCATAACAGTTCACTAAATTCATGCTTGACTTAAGTCAAAGGAAACAATCTAAAATAATTTACTTTTTAAAATTTTAATAATGTGGAGAATACTTAAGATTTAAGAGGAAAGAAGGAAATAGGTCTCACCAGACCAGAATTAGAGCAGCTGCCAGCAGATCATAGATTGGTTCCCCTACTGATCAGCATAGAAGCTTTGAGAACTCAGCTTCTCTTCAGGCATTGTAATGGCTCACCCCACTTCTATAGAGATAATTTAGTCTTACTGTATCCCACAGTTCTTGAGTAAAAGTGATTCACCAAGCCTCAGCCATCCTAGTAGTAGGGACTATAAGTATATACCACCATACCCAGCCTTGAGAATATATTAAGATTTTGAAGTATAGAATAATTTTCATTTTTCATCTATACTAGATAAATCAAATTTTAAAATCTTTGAATTATAAGAATGCTTATTATTTATTTTTTGGCCGAATGGTTCATAATATATCAAGATCTCAAAATCAAAAAATGAGGTTTTAAAAAAATTCCTATTTTGTTTTCAGAATACACAGATGACAATGCCCTGATTCCCAAGAATTCATCAGTTATTGTAAGAAGAATTCCTATTGGAGGTGTTAAGTCTACAAGCAAGACATATGTTATGTAAGTAGCTATCAGATCTTGTATATTTACATAATAGAATATTTTGTTGGTGTCATGGGGTTGAGAGAGAGCATACCTAAAGTTAAATCCTAGGTTGTTTTCCTTTCTTACTGTCCCATTACTAAACAGATAAGTTAGTACCAATTTTCCTTTGGGTTTTCCCCCTTGTTAAATAGGTTGCCCTTTTTTTTTGTCCTAATTAGTATTTAATAGCTATAGGATATTTTGTTCAAACCCTCTAAAGATTACTGGTTTATATTTTAATGAGGATTCTCCCCCCCCCCCCCTTTAATGAAAATTGACATTTTCTCCCCCACATCCATTTTGCTTTGTGTTCCCATGTATGTACTAACTCCTTTTCCTCCTACTATTGATTCATAACTGTCTTTGGCATAAGACTCATTAAAATCACAGGCCCTATGTGTTATAGCTACATGTTTTCTGCTTTCACAGTTAAAAAGTGGGATTTCCCCAATAATATGGAAAAGTTCAAGAGATTTATGCTGTAATTATTGTATCAGCATAAAGAGTATTTAAGCAATATAATTTGCTAACAGTCCCAAGCATTTGTTTCATTCCTTACTCCCCATACCAGTAAGGGCTCTGGTTAGATGGAGTAAATAAAACATGGGAGCAGTTTAGAATTCACAAAATTCAGAAGAGAGGGCAGAATAGTCATTAGGCAACTTGGTGCTGTTTGCATAACTGGCAGCAGAATGATAATGACCTAGAAAGGATTCAGCAACACATGAATGGCAAATAAGGGTTTCTACTTTGAAAGTGGAGTGCTTTTTATTTTATTTTAAATTGTTGACCAAAATGTTTCAGTGAAATAAACTTAGTCAAACTTGATAATTTTGGATATAAGACACTGACAATGAGCAAGAGTAAGGCAAACCAAAAACATTTTTAGAGTTATAACACATAAGCTCATTGCATTTCTTAGGAACTACTTAAAAGATTAGGTCCAAATTTTTTACAATTGGAGATCATTTTAGAATAAAAGGCATGACACTGTCTTATATTTATAGCAACCAAGCACAGCCCAAAAGTATTCAGGATCTACCTTTGTACAGCACAGCCCAGAAGTGTTCAGGACCTACCATTGTACATTAGTCTGTTGCCTGATGATAAGCTGACACATAGCTAGTGATTTAAAGCTTGCCAAGTGCCTCATAGATATTATCTGTTTTGATCCTTTTTAGTGGCAAAATCTCATTTTTGAGAGACTGCAAATAGAAAACTAATTACCATACTGTAATATATGGTATAAATGACCTTTCAGGATTTATTTGATTTTTTTTTTCTTCTCCCAGAAGAAAAAACATTGTTTCTGAGTAAATAATGCAGTCTACACCAACCCTCTGGGAAACTTTTAAATGGAGGTGCTTGGCAAACGAGCAGATGCCTTTAAAACTAAAACTTGCATGTCACTTCACTAAATATAACATGCAAAACAGTTTTTATGGAACATAAGATTTCATTTGTAATAAAAATTCTAACATCTGTAAAAATGCTTCTGAATTTTTTTGTTAAGCAAATATTGGAAAATGAAAACTTTCTTTTGTCACAGGACTTCCAAATCGCGCACAATCCTAGAAACTCCTTTCAGGTGATATTCTAACACTACTTTATAGTCAACATAGCTTAAATTTTTAAAGTAAGACTGAACATGTAAGGTTTATATTTAGTATACCCCTTTGGTGTGTGGGCTTCTTTAAAGGAATTTCTGCTTGGGCTTATGCATACTCTTGATCTCTCTTCCAGTGTCCTATACAGCTCTCAGGAAAGCACATTTTATGCATTCTTTTTAACTGAAATACTTCGTCCAACTGTGTATGCTCTCATTTCTAAATTAGAATTTTAGCTTAATTTGTTTTAACCTTTCATTTAATCCTTGTCACTATTTTGGGAAATTAAACAGGAAACAAGTATGGGCCTGAATGCTTGTTGCCAATTTAAGAATATGTGCAACATTAGCAATTCCTCAGGGACCCAAACCCGAATCTTTACAGGTGTGCCCTGCTTAAAAAAATTTTTTTTTGAAAATCAAGATTTATTTAGGAAAAACTAAACAAAAGCTAATACTGGATTCTTCAGTGTATTAAAGTATCAAACACAGGCTTCCATACTATAGCAATTTTTTATTATAGCTTTGAAAACAATACTGGAATTATAGTCTTCTGTTTACAATAAATTTTTAAAGCAAGGTACAACTACATTATAATAGCAAGACTTTTTTCTTTACATTTAATTCATACCTTAATTTCACAAAGGTTGAAGACATCTAAATCAAATTAGATGGTATATTTGTAACTGCAAAGTTTATTAGGTGAATATTATAGCATCAAAGGAGAACTTTTATTTTTAATATGTGTAATATTTAAATATATATTTTAAGACTTTATCAGCACAGATGTTCATGAAATTGTAACATTGAAAAAAAAAATCCATTGGATATTCTAACAGAGCTTGTTTTGTTTTTTAGAAGTCGAACTGAACCAGTGAGTGGAACCTCAAAAGCAGTATGTAAAAACACAATCTCACACTTTTTCTACACATTGCATTTAACTTTAAAACATTTAATGTAGCAGTGAAATGTGAATCCGTTTTAGAACTTTTCATTTTTCCCATTGCAGTACATCTTGTAAATACAATGTATTTGCTTACAGTTTAGTTGATATTATATTTATACCATAAGTTGCACACTTCTATTGTAGAAATTGATAACTTGTGCCAGGAAAAGCACTGTATTTCATATTGAATATGATAGATTTACTTCCTGTATGACTCTGTGTTGTACAGATAATGTATGATCCTTTTTAGATCATGTAGGTTTAAGGTTTGCACTAATGAACATGATGCCCATGTTCTACACCTGTCTGTCTATAGTTAGTATTTTGTATGTATGTATAGGCTGTTGTGTGCTTCTTGTTTTTTGCAATAAAAAATGTTTGGAGTGTATACCTTGCCATTTTCACGTTGTATCACTTAGTTTTTGTTAGATTTTTTTTCTGCCTGCCAAATGGCTTGAAAAATGCGATAGAAACTTCTGTGAAGTTTTATATTGTTAAAAGTTTGATGTTTCTTCCTAATCTAGAATTTAAACACTCATGCAAAGAGCTCTCCAGGAGCATTTGATGCAGTTAAATTATTCATCTCCATTTGGAAATTTGAGCTCTTTTTCTTTGTTTAAAACTGTGCTATGAAATAAACCTTGAAATTGTGCCCCTAGTTCAAAGAGGTCTTGAAACGGTTAATGGTTTTACTGGGTATGCAAAATAGTTTTCTGAAGTTTTAATTATTTGGATCTCCCACTGAAGTAAGCAAGTAGATTTAAATATTCAGATTTTGAAAATCTGTCACCTTTTTTGATGGGGAATCGGGGAGGGAGGAATAGAGATTTGGAGGTGTAAGACATTAAGGTGCTACATGATTGTAGATGGGGTCCCCAGCTGTAGTAATTTTGTCAGCAGTGGTTATTCTTAACCTGGTTAACATTTTTTTAGGTCAGCTATATCACAGGTTAAATTTTACTTTAGTTTATGCCACCAGTTTGACAACAGCTTGGGTAAAAAAGGCAGCAATATTCTTTTGAGTTGTGAAAAAGTAACTTGATCTGATTCAAACAAAACACAAGGCTATAGAAATTGGTTCTCTACATGTTCTACTTCTCATATTCATTGTACAGAACAGGTTCCTTGCTATTTTATTTATCCATTTTAAGGACTACTGATCTTCATCTAGAATGATGTATGAGTCATTACACTAACCCTATATCATTGTGTTCTCAATATATTTTAACTTAAAGGTCTATGAGCTTTGGGCTTGTATTCTATAGAGAATATAACCTTTAGTTCTCATGGAACTAAACATATTTATTCTAAGCTCACAATTCCTATATTCAGGGTTCTTTACTTTTTTTTTTTATTTTTTTGGTTTTTTATTTTGAAGCATAAATCTGTAAAACTGTCCAAATTTCTGTTTTTTCTGGTGATTGGTTTAAAATTGATTTTTAATGCATCAGTGTGTATCCAAATGCTAGCACAAATTAGCCTAACTGTCCTGGTGACTGTAGTAGTTAATGTAATGCATTTGTATAAACCACATTTACAGTAAATGAACTAATTCAGATGAAACTTTTATTTCTTGAAAACAGAATTATTTTCCTTTTTTTGTTTACTAGCATGTGTATAAACACAATCACATGTTCATAAATAAAGTTAACATTCTTTTAGCCTCGTGTGTTCCCTGGCATGTCTGTATTACACTTTTTAAGTAGTTTATTTTGAGCAATTTTTTAGGTTTTCATTTGTTTTCTTAAAAGCAGCCATTTAACAATAAGTAAGTGACCTAAAAATGGAGTTATTAGGTAACTTTTTTATCCCCTTTGTTATACTTGGAGCATACTTTCTGTTAAAGTTTATCTAGTTTGGACCATAGATAAGGAGAGTACATAAGTATGTATTCATTGGGCACAACTATTAAAAGTTTCTGCCTAACTTTATTAGACTAAGAATTACATGGATGGAAGACATACATGAAATTAAGGCATAAGTACCAAAGACTGACTTCATCCATCTAGTCGGTGAAAACCAAATATATCATCTTTATACTTTAAGCCAACTCTTTACTTAAGAGACAATTATCTAACTTGCCTTTATTTTGTTTAGTCCTCTTTCCATGTTAATAATGGAAACTAGTTGTCTCTATGCTGATATTAAACAGTGAGTTTTATAGTACTTGAAAATTGAGAACAAATGTCTCCTCAAACCAGTAAAATGGTGTGTATACTCTAATTTTAAACCCATGTTCACAGAATCAAGACCACTGACTAGATGCAAAAAGGTTGGGTTCTTTTCATTTCAGGAGAAGTTTACATATAAAGCAAGAATGAGGTTATAACATGAATCATTGTCACTTTTGGGGGGACTTTAAGCAATAGTCTTCATTAACTTTGACATACTTTGACAGTAGCTACTTGATTTATTATCTAATATTTTTAATCACTTCCATTTTCCACTCTTAAAGCCTTTGAAGTATGTGGAAAACTTAAGTTGGGTTTTTGTTTTTGTTTTTTAAGTTCCAAGTATTTAATTTATGATAAATTTGGCTTTTGTGGATTACAGTCTACTTAGGTGTCACAACACCTCCATTAAAATAAATCATTGTTTAATAATTTGGGTTTCTTTTCATATAAACCAGACCCTATCTAATTCATTGAGAAGACAGTTTCATATGCCTAGTAGTGTTCAATGGGAGGCTAAAATGGAAACTAGAATGAAGGTGAACTATGATATAAAAGGGAGAAGATAGTCATTATCATCAGATGTATTGGGGGTAGGAAATACACCAAGAAATTAATTCTTACAATTAGTAGTCACTCATTTTATTTACAACCTGGAAGTAAGAAAATTATTATTCCTTACAACCTTCCTCCCTCCCAAGGAAATCAGGTTAGTATACACAAAATTTGTCTTGTCAGCATAGGTCCAATCAGAGACAATATTAACCAATTTTTTAAAGGTTGTCCTTTTTTCTTTTTCTTTTCTTTTCTTTTTTTTTAACTTTCCCATTAGAAATGGAACATAGGGGTTGACAATGTTCCATGCTTTAAATTTCCTCCAAAACTGATGTCAGATTCGAAAGTTTTTAGATTTTGACCACTTTAAATAACGAGGGGGAATAGGTCTAAAGTTAATATTTTGAAAAAATATATAAACAAGACATTACAATAAAGAACTATTTTCTCATTGGAATATTTGCTTTAGGCAGATAACTTACATAGTTCTTTTTTTGGCATCTTAAATCAGTTACTCTGAAATTTAGTTATATAACATTTTACACATAAGCAGGTCGTTATATACATACTTTTATAGTGAGCATATATCAAAAGTTAACTTTACATATGTCATAGAGATGTTTCCTCCTACTTTGATACTAAAAATCTCATTTTAGGTGGTTGAATATTGAAGGTTCTTTTTGAAAAATTTAATTACATTAGAGTAAAGGTCCCTTAATTCCATTTGGCCAGTATGGTGGCTTTCTTAGAGATAGGGTAAAAATCTTATTGACTGATTTTTCCTTCAAGGGTGAAAATGAAAAGGTTCATGCCTCATGGTGACTATTTTCCTCACCTTTCTACAGGATGCCTTATTTTTCTTCCCTCTTCTGCCCCCCACATTTCATTTGGAATCTTTGCCTTAACATAGCTTTGCTTTTTTTTTTTTTTTTTCCTTATTTTTTTTTTTTTTTTTTTTTTCCTTTTTAAAGCAAGAAGCTATTGTTAGACTTTTCAGGAGAATAGGCACATGTACTGGCAATAACAGGGACATTTAGATGGGAGCAGTCTTGAAATACTAAAAACATTTCTGATTCTTAGACTACTTTTTATTTTTAAACTGTCAATTGTGACAATGTAAAAGTATGCCCTTACAAATAAAGATGTGTGCAATAAATCCATGAACATCACCAATTAAAGATAGAAGATTGAAAGGTGTGGAATTTTTTCAGTACTTTTTATTATAAACTTTTCTATTTGATATTTTTTCCTATCCCCAATCTCTACTGTAACTGAAACCCTCACATGTTATTTTATATATGTTATATATCTACATGGATATATAGACACATTTATGAGAGGGATAAAATAGGATCAATTACACTTTAACTTCACATGGCATATAATAGAAAACATGCTCTTAAGAAAACTTTAAGGAAATGCCCATTACTTAATTTTAAACAGCATTAGGGGCTTAATTATCACTTGCAGATGTTTTCAGTGTGGAACTTGAATGTGTGTTTAATTTTTTATGAACAGATTGATGACTCTTCTGCGTCTATTTCTCTGGCCCAGCTTACAAAGGTATATATACATATATATATTCTTGAACCACTTGTATTTTAATATAAATAATTTTGTATTTGGTACAAATTTTTTTAAAGGGGGAGAATTCTTAATTTTATTTGAAAAAAAAATGTACATTTATTTTTTACTATCCTGTAAAGAGTAGTTCCAATTTTGGGAAGATAGGGGAGTACCTTATCAGCCTCAACATAATGTTGGAGTATTGCTCATCTTCAAGACAGAAAGAAGAAGCACATGAAGCTACATTTAGCAGTTTTTTCCTCATGCATTTTTTTTTTTAATTTTTACATTGGAAACTAAGAAAGTTCTGGAGCAATTTCCTGTTTGGCTGTATATTATGTGGACTTATTTAAACAGCCAAAATAGAAGCTTTTCCTAAATACATGGACAATCACATGATTATTTCTTGTATTTCTGAATTGACCTGATGGCCAATATTTCGAATGTTTCAGTCGCTTGGTTTCTTTGTTTTTTGGGTTTGGGTTTTTTTTTGTTTTGTTTTGTTTTGTTCTTTTGATTTTGGTATTTTTTTTGATTATAGACTTGTAGTCTGTCTGCAGTAGACAAGTTAAAACAACCTAATTTGTTTGAACACAGACTATGTAAATTGTGTAAGTGTATTTAACTGTTCATAGGAATATACCAATGTATGTTTGGCATATGGGCAAAAATGTCACTCTTGAAAATGTTGTATATGCCATGTTTTGCTATAAGATTGCTTGCATATTCTGCTCAATAATGTGTATCTTTTGTTTGGGAAAGCACTAGTGACTTGATTATACTGGACAAATAGTTTTCAACTTTTCAATAAGTAAAACTCATTTCAGAGTAGACAGATGTTTTCTTTGAAGGTAACATTAGTTCTCCAGCTTGTAGCTTTCTCCCCTTCTCTCAATATACCACTCCCTTCTCCAACTATCAAGAATTTTCACAATCTTACATGCTTTTGGCAAATCAAAATTAACATGAAAGTGAACTAAAAAGATGAATTTTCCATTAGTGCTTGCCCCTATCCTGTCCTTGGTTTTGTTTTATCTTGTGTCCATTTTTTTTTTTCCAAAAAAATGTGAAAACTGTCCTAATAGTGAACATCTTTTAAGTTACTGTTTTTGAATAATAAATATTCATATAACCTCATAACATAAAGCAGGTTAAAACTGTTACTTACTTTAACCTCTTAATGCAGTGTGGTTTAGCATAGAGGCAATGTCTTTAACAGTTTACTGTTTTATTCTTATGTATTATAAATGCCATATTTGAATTTTGGTTTATTCCTACTAATGTTTTGCAGGGGGATGTTTGGGAGGATTTTTGTTTTTTCATTTTTCTTTTTTTTTATTGTTTGTAAACTAATGTTTGGGTTCAAACAAATTAGTTGTTAAACATCTGTAATCAAATTTTCTGTAAATGTTAATGTCATTCTAAGCTATGTTAATGTTAAGAAAAGTATTGTATATGAAATTGACAATAAAACATTGAAACTGGTTGCTTGTTTTGTGAATGAATGTAATAAGGTAAAACCCAATGAATGGCTGATCTGAATGCTAGTAGATGCTTGAAGATTCAAATGATTAGGAGTCACTCTCTTAGACCCTGCTTGTATCTGGACTAGTGTATAATGAATAATTAACATGGTAAATCTAAATTAAGCATCTTTTATATTTGAAAGGTAGCTTGACATGTTTTAGAGAAATTTAAATTATGAATAATCATTTGTCTCATAAGTTGTAGCCATGTAAAATCATAATTATAAATTTCTAGTTCTTCTACAACATACTCAGATGTCTATTTTGAAGGTATAATCCATTTAATTATAGTCATAACATGGAATTTGAGACTTCATGTAAAGATTAGAACATCCAAAAGAGTGGGTTTTTTTTTTCTTTCTGCACCTTACATAAGTCATAAGTTTTAGAGGAGATACACAAGTCTTATTATAAAGTACAAACAGGGCCTAAGGTTTTTGAGTGCCCCCAAGAAGTATTTCTCAAATAAACAGACACCCAAACATCATGTAATGGCTTAAGGAACTCCCCAGAGCATCTTCAGGAGTAAATATAAGTAGCTTTTTTGATGCAACTTTAGTTAGATGCTGCTCTTTACAGGATTGGATGAGTGGTGTTGTCTTTGGCTGTGTGGACTTAAATGTATTTCTAATGTGTGTGTCAAATAATTACCTGTTAAACAGACTGCCAATCTGGCTGAAGCCAATGCTTCTGAAGAAGATAAAATTAAAGCAATGATGTCACAGTCTGGCCACGAATATGATCCAATCAAGTAAGTTCATAAGTTGATCCTTTGCAATAGTGAAATGGTTGGGGATTTTCTTTGTATTTAAAGGGGGAAAAGTCGTCAAGCTTAATGTGAAAGAGTGTGTGTGTGTGTGTGTGTAACAGCATACATTTGTGTCTCTATATATCTTATTTTTAACTTTCCAGTTACATGAAGAAACCTCTGGGTCCTCCTCCACCATCTTATACCTGTTTCCGGTGTGGTAAACCTGGTCATTACATAAAGAATTGCCCAACAAATGGGGTAAGTCATGTGACTCATACAAATATTTATTTTATAAACAATTTTTTAAAATCCAAAAATGTTACTATAGTATGAAAACTAATTACTAGTGCCGTTTATTATATGTGAATAATAAAGTGAAATAGTTCCCAGTGTAGGGTAATGAATAACTATGAAATAGTTCCCAGTATAGGGTAGTGAATAGCGAGTGAGAATTTCAGTCTTTTAAGCTTAATTCAAATATTATAAATTCAGATGATTTTCTTTAAAAAATCAATGACTAATACTAGAATTTTAACAACTAAGATGAAAATGT
Organism: Myrmecobius fasciatus; assembly: GCA_023553655.1. NCBI lineage: Eukaryota > Metazoa > Chordata > Mammalia > Dasyuromorphia > Myrmecobiidae > Myrmecobius > Myrmecobius fasciatus. The sequence goes on from JAJPUD010001236.1 coordinate 95,189, forward strand.
TAAACCCAATATAATCGCTAACAAGCAAAATAAAAGGTCTAAAGATAATCTGTTATCTGGATTTACAGATCATAGTATCATAGCCTTAAAGTTGTGGGAGATCTAAACTCATTTAGTCTAGTCTCTTCCATTTACAGATAAGAACAGGATCCCAGAGTAGAGAAATTACTGTCTCAAGGTCACATAGGTAGTAGTAAGATTCAAAACCACCCTCCTTGGTGAACATTGTCTTCATTGAGTGTTAGATAAATTTCTTTGGACCTGTTTGTAGCCAAATATGAGGGCAATTATGTTATCTCTTAGTACAATTGAAATTTCATTTTTGGGTCTTCCTAGTGAGGAAAAAATAAATGGTCAAAATTTTTTAATCCAAGGTAGTTTTTCATAGCCTTCCAACTCATGCCATTTGTTTTTTGTCTTCAATTATATTTAAATGCAGAAAACTTAAAAACAATTTGAAGAAAGCTGATATGTTTCTTTTTGGTGACATTAACAGAGTTGTGAATACCATAATATTTTACTTTTATCTGACTCCCTGATTTTCTCAATGAGAAAAGTGTGAGGGTCAGATGTTATATGTGACTTGTCCAGGCTGACTAGACAGAGTCCAAGCTGGGCCTGCAATCTAAGTCTTCAGTCTCCTGATGTACTATTCTTTCTGATTTACCATGTTGCCTCTTCACTGAAAACATTCCTTGGTATTTTAGCTCTGATAAGATTTTGCACATCCCACAAATCCAAATAATTAATTGGAAATTCTAAACTTTTCACTTGCCTCAGTTTTACTTATTTGGCATATGGTTAACCAAAAGTGTTCTACCAATATATAGTGAGAGGCAATAAGGTTTTTCAGGCATTTTCATTTGTGTCTGATTTTTCCTGGACTATTTGAGGTTTTCTTAGCAAAGATACTGGAGTGGTTTGCCATTTCTTTCTCTAGCTCATTTTACAGATGAGGAAACTGAGGCAAACAGGGTTAAGTGACTTGTCCAGGGTCACACAGTTAGGAAGTATCTGAGGCCAGATTTGAACTCAGGAAAGTGAGCCCAGCACCCTTATCTACTGCATCACCTAACTGCCCCAGTAAGGTCAGTGGTCTATGTTTATTAAAGTCAGTAAATTAGAGTTATTTGCTTTCCATTCATATTAGTATATAGACATTTAACATAGCTCTATTTTTTCATTTCAAATTTTACCTTTTTAAAGAATAACCTGACATGTGAGTTATATTGAAACAAATAGAAGATTGCTTTTATCAGACATTTTTATTTTTTAAAGTTTTATAAGGAATCCGGTTACATGGGGAAAAACATGAACAGTAAAATTCAGTAATAATCCCATGTCCTCAAATTCTTAATTCAGTACTATTTTCATACCTTATCAGATAACAATAACTGGTCTTGCAATAGCATTCTCATATTTTTAAAAGGCTTTACATATATCATTTCACTTGGTCTTTTTGACAACCTTGTAAGGAAATTAACTACAGATGTTATTTAACTTTATTTTACAGATGGAAGCAGCAGACTCAAAAAGAGTTAACAGAATTGCCCAGTCACAGTATGAGAGGCAGGATTTGAACCCCATATCTTTTCAATTCCCAAATCCTATGCTCTCCACTATGTTATATTGCCCCTAGTAAATCTCATCAGACTACAACCCTTCTTACTGACCTGTGGGTTTTTTATTTAAATTCTGGTGTTTTCCTTTATATTTCCTAGTAATGTGAGGACCTTGAAGTGTATAAATAATATATTCTGTTGCTCATGCTTAAGCTTCATCATTCACATTCAGAGTCTTTTCATATTATTTGAATTAACATTTCAGTAAAAAAGCATAAAATTGTAATCAAAAATTTTTCTTAAATTCTGTTAACCATAGTAATCCAACTGAAATTGTAATGCCAAGGAGGCATTTCTTAACGAAAAAAGCATTGAATTAAGCATCCTGATTCTGTTTATACTTGTGTGATCTTGAGCCAAGTAATTTACCTTTCTGGGTCTCAGTTTTTTCATCTGTAAAATTAAAAACTTGGACAAGAGATCTTTCCCATTCAGAACTTGCTTTCAGAGAGAATGTTTCCTCTAAAGTCAGTTTATATTTGTGGGTGTGTTTGTTTTTAAGTAAGGTTATATAAAGACCAGTAAAGAAGTCTTTTAAATTTAAGTAAATCAAGAATTACATAAGATAATTGATCATGAAAAAGGATATTATAGTCAGAGATATCTTAATACTACTTTATCTCTGACTGGAAAAGTACCAGCATTATCACATTGAAACATTTTTTTGCTTAGCCCAAAATACCATGCAAGGATCATTAACATTTTGAAAATGATAACATTTTTCATTAGGGTAGTATCTTTAACTATTATAGTTTCATTCTGAGAGTTGAATGAAAAGACTAGAATTTTACTTTCAGTTTTAACCAGCTCTGTGTTTGAGCAAATTATTTCATCTCTTTAAATACTAGTGATAACTTACACTTCCTACTTTTAAAGTGTTATGCCATAAAGCATTATATAAATGTTTAGTGATAATCATTAGTAAAGGTAAAGTTTGGCTGCTTACATATTTTATATTATTTTAACAAATGAAAACATTTGTGTGTGTGGGTTTTTTTTTTTGGTTTTTTTTTATTGTTTTTTGTTTTTTGTTTTTGTTTTTTTAACTAGGATAAAAACTTTGAATCAGTTCCCAGGATTAAAAAGAGTACTGGAATTCCTAGGAGTTTTATGATGGAGGTGAAAGATCCTAACATGAAAGGTGCCATGCTTACCAACACTGGAAAATATGCAATCCCAACTATAGATGCGTAAGTACTAAGGTTAGAGGTGGGGCAAAAAATGTGACCTGTGGAGACTATAGGTCCCAGGGTGCAATGCTGTTGTTTTGTTGCTTGTAAGTTGGCTATTTAGACCCCTTAGGGAACATTGTATGCTAAGACCTCTGGTCTCCACAAGTTGCATTTCTATATAAGGATGAGAGGCTGCAGTCTGCTCCATTTTAAGCAAATTTTAAGTGGGTTTTGGGATTTTGTAAAAATTGTCCATGTGGGTGCCCCTTCCCTTGTAGTCTTCTAATTTTTCTTTTCCTGGCATTCCCTGCCTTCTTCCTCATTCACATACATACTTGCACATGTTCCCCCAGATTTATTTTTGTTCTAGGAAGTTTTTTTTTTTTTTTTGAGAGAGAGGGAATTATCTTGAAATATGAGATAATTATTTTAGTTCTGAAACAGTTATGTATTAGGGATTAGAAGATAAATGTGCTGAAATACCACACAGCTAAAATGTAGAGATTTCATATTAGTTATAAGTTTAAATATATTATTAGGTAAGTAAAATCTTAGCTTCAGGAAGTTTAGGCATTAAGTGAAATTGGTTATTTTTTCAAAAGTTTATTGATAATTACTTTGTTTTAGTGTCATATACTCTTAAGAAGTTAAAGGAAGACAGTTATTATCAAAATCCATAAAATTAATTTAGTCATCTGGTAAGTTCAAATATATTCTCCAGTAGTTAACAGGTTATTTTTTTTTTTAATTCCATTTGGCATCTAAATTATCACATGTATAATAAGATGAAATAGATTTATTCTGCTTTGCCCTAAAAGACAGACTGGGACTGGGCATCTACAGGGAAGTGTAGACGTAAGTTAAATATGAAGAAATATTGCCTAATACTGTTTGGTCAACTGGACTTACCTGAGAGTTTGCAAATTCCTCATCTTTGGAGATACTGAAGTAAAAAAGGTTTGGTGACTTCCCTTGTCAAGGATGTTGGAGAGGGAATTTAAAGATCAGATTGATCTTTAAATTAAGATCTATTAAATTAAGATACCTTAATTCTCTATAAGGTATCTTACAACTCTGAAAAAACTCTGAAAAGCTGTAAGAGAATATATATTATAAGAGAAATATAGAATGCAGTTAACCTTTATTCTCCAGATTTTTTGGGGGGTGGTGCAAAAATATAGAAATAAAATACTTCTTAATATATTAATTTATAAAATAAATTTAATAAATAGTTATGAGAGTTCAATGAGTGAGCTAATAAAGGATGTTGAAAATGATGTACATATTTTAAATGGAGTACAAAGCCTAACATAGTAAAGAAAACATTGAAAATAATGTTTTGTTTTAGTCCACAGATAAGAATTAGATTGTATAGAGCTTTAAATGAAGTTGGGGTTTTTTTTGGTTTGTTTGTTTGTTTTTTTTTTCCCCTCGTTAAATTCACTACCACCACCATCACCACCACCACCACCACCACCACCACCCCACCCCACCCATTCCCACTTGTTACCCTGCTCACTTACCCATATCATCCACTTTATATCAATCACTGTCCTGTGTTTTTGTGGTTTCATATCAAAGCAGCTTGAGCATATATTGTCTCTACTTCAAAGACATTATATAGAAATTTCCAAACAAATTTAAGCTGAAATTGCTATTTCAGCCCAGACACTATATTTTAAGAGCAGACCGATTCAGTTATATTTTACTTAAAATGGGTTAAAAGAATATAAGTTGTGGTGGAAAAATTAACATTGCCTGTGAACCCCAACTAATAATTAACCTCTGCTTTTGAAACCCCTCTTGAATGCTGAAATACAAAACCCCTTTGTGCCAAACACACAACAGATATATTGGGGAGAGATGGGAGACCAAAATATTTTTAAATGAAACCTTCACCCTCTCCACTAACACCGCTGGTAAGCAACTCAGACTCTTCTGTTTCTTTCTTTTTTCTATCCTCTCCTCCTCTTCTCTTTTTTTTTTCTTTTTTTTTTTCTCTCTCTTGGGCAGTGGGAGACTCCTCTTTCACAAATTGGGAACAATGGGGCATAAGCAAATTGATACTTATTTCTGGAATCGTGGTGATGTCTATGGAGCAGCTGCAACACAAATAACACACCTAAGGTACCCTACTACCAATACGTACAGCTCAGATTCTTTCATTTTCCGCATTGAGAGCTACACACTGTTCCTTAATGAAATGGAAAGGCATTTCTTTAAAAACTTAAGGCCTGACATTCCTGTTCTACAAATTTGTTAGATTTGTACAAGGGAAAGAAGGGTGGTTTCAGGGGAGGGAATAGCAATGTTTGGAATCTAATGGCTTTTTGGTGATCATTTAAAATTTACCATAAGGGTTTTCATTTCTGTAGCACATTTAAATATTAATACATTTCTACTAAACACATTGTACACCCAGATGAGACTGTCAAGGAATGTCTGGTGGAGTGTCATTTCATCTCTTTGTAGCACATGTTCAAAATCCCAGTCATTTAGTCAATTATAAGGCAATAATATTCCATAATGTTGACTATGAATAGATGAATACATTCTTTCAACACTAATCATAATGTAGACCTGTCTTGAAATCTGCTGCTGCTTACTATGAATAGATATGCATGGTGATGATATAAATATTTCCCCTAAAACTGTCTTTTCTTGTGTATTGTGATATAAATACTAATTGTAGTTTTTATTTTATTTGTTTTAACTTGACAAAGACTGGTATTGGTGCCATGGTAAAGGCTATAGAAAAAAAATTCAAAGAAAATAAATAAAATTTAGGAAGTGGATTATGTTTCCAGAGATTTTACTTAATCTTTGTTTTATTACTGACAAACTTTATGATCTTGGGAATAGTTTAGTATCTCTGGACTTTAGTTAACTCATTTGTGAAAATTAGTAGAGGCTCTTTGAAGTCATTGTCATTGTTTCTCCCCCCCCAAAAAAAAAAAAATTATGATTTTGATTTACCTAGCATTAATCACTGCCCCAGAACACACTTGGATATTTTACAAAGAGCTACTTAAAGAAATTGCTTCCCTGATCATTTTGAACATATGGTATTTGTCCAACTTGCTCTTCTGTTGAATGACTCAAGTGGCTATAATTCATTGCTTGGTATTACATTTGCTCTCCATTTTGTAATGGAATTTGTGGCATGTTTTAGAGAAATGCTATAATTTACTGACAAAAGTCTTTTTAAAGGTCTAAATTCTTTTATTTCAGAGAGGCATATGCCATAGGGAAGAAAGAAAAGCCACCTTTCCTACCAGAGGAACCATCCTCTTCATCAGAAGAGGATGACCCTATCCCAGATGAATTGTTATGTCTAATCTGCAAAGATATAATGACTGATGCAGTTGTCATACCTTGCTGTGGAAACAGTTATTGTGATGAATGTAAGTTCAGTTAAACCTAGAAGTGGTATATATTTCAAAATAGTTTCATTGGGATGTGCCCATGCCATTTTATGTATCCCAGATTTTGCAAGTGAATATGTTAACTTTTTAAAAATGAGGAAATGTGGAATTGACTTTTATCAAAGGTAAGAAATTGTGTTAAGTGGATAAGTGTTTGGCAAAGTAAAATCTACTTTCATGAGTATTAACTATATTCATTTGGATTTCTGTTATCTCGTTTTCTTTTTGTATATTTTTGCATTGGTGATAGTTTTGAACCAGTTATAATTATCACTTTTTTGTCTAAAATATTTCTGATTTAATTATGGGAATTCTGGTTTGTAAGAATATTTTATATGTCAAGCCTATCGTTTATTTCAGCTAGCCCTACCCATTCTTGGACAATATTGTAGGTATTTCCTGGTAGGTTATTCCTGGTGTCAACTTTAAAAAGTTAAGGATAGATGGTGGTGATATATCATCCTGGTTTTCTTTTTATTAACTTGCAAGTCTCATCTATTAATTGAATTAAGCTTTCAGAAATGGTAATTCTTTTACCTGTTATTTAAAACAGTACTTTCTTTTTAATCCAAAAATACCTGTTTCCTATAACAAGATATTTCATAGACCCCTTTTTCCTTCCTACCCTTACCCCACACCATAATGAAGAAATATCCACTACCTACTGTTTACAACATGGACTGTGTTTTCAATCATTCATCTCTTCTGTAAGTCTCTTCCTGTAATTTCATTATCCAAAGACTATAGTGCTATTTATGATTTAGTCTCGATGCTATCTGGGAAATGATATAAATTAGGTTTCATAGGTCAGAGGTATCTATTTATTTCTCTGTGCTTTAACTCTCTCAAGCCATTTTTTTGTCTGGAATAAAAACAGTATCTCTATATTAGGATGATTCAGTGTTTTCTTCAAAATAAAAGGATTTTTTTTTTTTTTGTGGAACCTTAGTAAAGGTATTTCAAATGACCTAAATTGTATACAGCTGTTTCGTTCAAATCAGAAAGCTAATTTGCTCTCTTGAAGTATTGTAACAGATTAGGTGAGTTTTCCATATTAAAATCTGATTTTTTGTTCCCTCTTCCCTATAGACTATTTGCCCAAAACTACAGAAATCATATCCTTTATGTTCATTTCTTTTGACTCATCCATTATGGAAGAAAAACTCCCTGGTCTATAGTTAATTCATTTTCTCTTCAGCTCAAAAATTGTGGCAATCTGCCAGTTTTCTAGCACAGTGGCCAAAGAAAAAGACAAGTTAACCTATGATTCCCATTTTCACCTTTGAATCGTTTTGAAAGTTTCAAGTAAACATTACCTAGTTCTATTCAATAACAACTAATTTCTGGGTTAGATCTAGAATATCCTGTGATTTCCAAAAATCATTGTAGTTTATTTTAAAGTACATTTTGCAAGTAGGAATCTCATTGATAATGTTTTCCTCAGGAAAGTTGAATGGACTGCTATTCTTATCTTCAATTCCTAGATTTCTCTTATGATTGTAAGGAATATGCCTAATTTGTCTAGTTGGTTTCTTCTTTTTAGTAGATTTTAACCTCATGAATTTTTTTGCAATCAGATTCCTTTTTGGCCATGTTTCCTTGTAATAGCGCATAATTATGCTATATCCCACCATTAATTCCTTGTTTTATTCTTTACCCCAGAGGGACAGAAGTTTATTTTATTTTGTGGGGTTTCTTCTTCATGATAGTCTCTTTTTGTTTATCCTGTAGACAAGGTGATTTTCTAAGATAATAGAATATTATATTTGGGGTCAGAAGATGTGAGTTTGAATCCCATTTCTACCATTTATTCTCTGTGTAACCTTAGGCGTTTGACTTCCTTTGGCCTTAGTTTCCTTATTTATAGAATTTGGGAGTCAGAACTGAATGACCTCTTAAGATCCTTCCAACACTAAATCCTAAGCTGTTATCTAGCACTTTTATCCAGTTTTCTCCAATAGTGAACATTTTAATACTTATATCAGGGATTGGTGTTTTAAAAGTTTTGTGATTTTATCTTATCCATTCATTATATAAAATGTGATTTCTCCCTCCCTTCCTCTCCCCAAAAAAATTCTCACTGTGGTCAGCCTTATAGAGTTATGCTGTGAACTAGTCAACTTTATTGTCAACCCTATTGTTTCTTTCCTGTTTCATTTATTCATCCATTTTCACTAATGGTTAGAATCAACTCTACTTCTGAGATATTTGACATCCTGAATCCTAGAATGAAGAGTTTGGAGTATGAAATCTAAAGAGAAAAACTCATTTAGATTAGCACTCTTGTATAAGATTATTAGATGAAGAAATTATCAACATAAAATTTGTAAAAAGAGTTTGATAAGTATCTTTGTAAGGTCAGTGGTATAATCATAATCTAAGACCAGTTATCCTTTCTATAACTCAAATTGTCTTGAAATACAGGTATAAGAACAGCATTGCTAGAATCAGATGAACATACATGTCCAACTTGTCATCAGAATGATGTATCTCCTGATGCTTTAATTGCCAACAAATTTTTACGCCAGGTAAATCTATTCTGTCTTGTGTATTCTCTTCGATGTAAAAAGACATCTTTCCATTCTAAGAAAATTCTGCTTGATTTAACCTACTAGACTAATTTTTGTTTTTTAACATGAACTTTTTGGTTTCTATAGGCTGTGAATAACTTCAAAAATGAAACTGGCTATACTAAAAGACTTCGAAAGCCGATACCACCACCACCACCTCCAATTCCACCTCCAAGACCACTGATTCAGCGGAACCTACAACCCCTAATGAGACCTCCAATTTCAAGACAACAGGACCCTTTAATGATTCCAGTGACATCTGCATCTACTCATGCTGCTACTTCTATATCATCCATGACTCCTAATCAGTCTTCCCTGTCATCAGCTGTACCTATAAATCAGCCTTCTACTCCAGCACCAGTTCCTGATATAACTGCCACAGTGTCTATATCTGTCCATTCAGAAAAACCAGATGGACCTTTCCGGTAAATGTTTGTGTTTAATATATATTAGGAAGTAACTAAAAAATGTTAATGTAATTATTTTTCTTTGCCTTTGTTTCTGTTTCCCTTGTTGAGCTGCATATTGCTCACTATTATTTTTTGGTATGTGTAGACACTAGTAATGAAGTCAAAAGGAAAGTGAGAGTTTGTCCAGCCCAACAGAGAGCACAGCCATAAAAAAGCAAGACTTGAAAAGAACTTGGAGTACAAAGCTAATTGTTAATGATAAATACCAAGCTAATTGTGCAGATAATAAATGCTGTGGAATTCAGAAAAGGTTGATGTTACATATGGTTGAAGTACCCAACGAAATATATTTCACAGCTTGAACTTCTCCCTGATGGACTTAGAAAAGCAGTGAGAACAATAGAATGGAATAATGTGGAAGCACCAAAATGTCTTGGATTCTAATCTAGTGCTTTTCCAGGCATGAAGGGGTGTAATTACTCTTCAGTATCTAAAGGTTATTCGATCCAATTTTTCTGTTCTAGCTTGGTTTTTGAGGGGTTTGGGGGTTTTTTGTTTGTTTTTTTTTGTTTTGTTTTGGTTTTTTTGCTAACTTTTTATATCAAGTTGGAACAAAGCCCTGTCTCTTTCTTTTTTCACCATCACATTCATTTGCATCCATGTTTAATAGATTGTAAGATCCTGGAGGGCAAGGATCTTCTTTGCATCCCTTCTTGAAACTCTTCCCAATTTAGATTTTCCACCATTGTTGATAAGTGACGTCTATCCCTTTACTTATCTATCAGATATAAATTTTTGAATCATTGTTTACTTTCTTCTCCCCATTTCCAAGTCTCTTTCTTAAATATGCCCATTTTTCTCTTCCCAAGATCAAATATTTTTGTCTACATTAGTAATTTTCTTTTTTTTTTTCTTTTTTTCTTTTTTTCTTTTTGCCGAGGCAATTAGGGTTAAGTGACTTGCCCAGGATCTCAAGAGCTAGGAAGTGTTAAGTGTCTGAGACCAAATTTGAACTCAGGTCTTCCTGACTTCAGGGCTAGTGCTCTATCCATTGCGCCACCTAGCTGCCCCATACATTAGTAATTTTCAGTGAACCAATCTAGGTACCTTAATCTCTCACAGTCTCAGATGACCTCTAGTTTTTGCAAGAAGCATTTTTATTTAGCATATTGTACTTAAGTATATTTTTGTTAGTTACTACTAAAAAGCAGGGTTCTTTTTTTTTTTTTTTTTCTTTTCTTTTTCTTTTTTTTTTTTCAAATAAAAAGGACCTTAGGATCACCTAATCACCTGCATTTTATGTAGGTAAGTGAATAGACCAGGAGAAATTAACTTTATTTAAAATCACATAACTAGTACTAGGCAAAAATCATGACTAGAATTCAAGTCTTATGATTCTCAAACCAATTTTTTTCCTCCTATATGTTGTTGCTATCTACAATAGTGAGTCAGTCTCTTTCACATACCTTTAATTGATATATACTATTCTGCACGGTACTAATTGTTTTAAGATTGAAAGATGTCATTTTCTAGAAAATTTTATTTTTTAATAATTTTAACATTTTTTAAAAATAATCTTTAACATTTATGACTATAGTCTTTTACATTTTTTGACATAACTTCTGGAAAACATCCTTTCTTGAGCAAATAATATTTACAGGAACATATAAAACTACTTAAAATTTTATGATACAAGTCCATAGTTGATTTTTTGCTTAACATTGGTAATATTACATACAAAATTGTTCTTAAATTTGATAATAGTTTATAATAAGTTTTTGAAGACAGAAATTATATTGAGCATAATATGTAGTATATCAATCCAATGTACTATTTTACCTGAAATTACTGCCAATAAGTAAGTTATTAATGTTAAACCATTTAGTTAACTCTGAGAGTTTCAGGTAATTCTGAAACAGTGTACTTAATAGGAATATAGATTGATATGACAAAAAAATTATTTCACATTTTGAAAGCTTAAAATGTTCATGACATTGTTATCTAAATCACTGCTATCGATCTTTATGTTGTCACAAATAATCTTATGTTTTCCAGTGATCCTGATAATAAAATTATACCCGCCGCAGCCTTGGTATCAGACCATCCTAAAGCTTCTTCATCAATAGCAATTAGTGCACTAATGGAAGAAAAGGTAAATTTGTTTGAGTAAAAGAGTTTTTAAAGCTATTAGGATTTTTTCATTAATATTTGACAATTTGTTTTTGTTTTATTTTGTTTTTTGCTGTTATGTCCCCTTCTTGATTTTTCACAAGGGCTATCAGGTGCCTGTACTTGGAACACCTTCTTTGCTTGGACAGTCCCTTTTGCATGGACAGTTGATACCTACAACTGGTGAGTAACATAACATTAGTTTATAACCATTTTTGCACATCTATTTTTAGCTTCACTTAATGTGTACTTTGTTAATTTATATGTTTAAAGGTCCAGTAAGAATAAATGCTGCTCGTTCTGCTGGTGGTAGGCCTGGTTGGGAACCGTAAGTATATTTGCAAGGAAATTGTCATCAAATAAATACATTTTAAGTTAGGTAATTGAACATATGAACATATAAACTTAATCAGCTACATATTTATTGAATATTCATTGTAAATGTTTAGTTTTAATATAAATAAATTTTAATTTAATTAGATCTCACTTATTGAGGATATATTAATGCTTCATCCAAGTCAGTAAAGTGTTATTGGATATGTTAGGTATACAATTTTATTACTTATGAGGATGGAGTTTTATTTTCAAATTGTTACTATAGGTATGGACAGATTTTGTCAAGAGCTGCCTTAGTGAACATTGAACCAGGAGCCAAAATACCTTAGTCAAGTCCCAGCTCTGTTACCAGTCAGATATAAGGACTTAATCAAATCAATTCTCCTTTTTGGGCCTCAGTTGCTTCATTTATAAAATAAAGGGATTGGATTAGAAATCAAAGGTTTATTGTCAGCACAAACTGGCCTTATTACCCATTCCTCATACAAGAAATTCAACATCTTGTCTCTGTTAGCTTCTCATTGACTACACTTCCCTTCCATTCCTGGAATTCCTTTTTTCACATCTACATTTTAGAATTATTATTTTTCTTCAAGACTCATTTCAAATGCTGTCTCTTACATGATGCTATTTTTGATCCTTTTAGCTGATAATACTTTCCTCTCCCCTTTAACTACCTTGTAATCTTAATATACCTCGGATTTCTTCTTTCTTGAGAGCAGGGATTGCTTCATTATTGTCTTTGTATCATCAGTAGGTATTTAGTAAATATTTGATTGTTTATTAAATTAAATTATTAATTTAAATTATTATTAAAGGTGATCAATAAACATTATTGATTGATTGAATAATTGTGACAAACCCACACTTTTATAACCATTTATTTTCCTGAGTAGGTTAAATCTTTTTCTTATCTTAATTGTACTAACAAAATTGGATTTTCTGAGTAAACTCATAACACAAATCTGTTCAACTCTGAGTGGAATCTATGTATTAAAATCTAAACAATGGGTTTTTTTCATTCCTAAAAACATAGGGCATTTTACATTGTGCCTCCCAAAGGTGAATGTGAACTAGTCATGACTTAAGAGAAATTTTTTTTTTCTTTAGAAGCATAAATCGAGGACGACACCATGGTGAACGCTCACAGAGGACTCAAGGCCCATCACTACCAGCAACACCTGTCTTCGTACCTGTACCACCACCTCCTTTGTATCCACCACCTCCCCACACACTTCCTCTCCCTCCAGGTGTTCCTCCACCACAGTTTCCTCCACAGTTTCCACCTGGGCAACCACCACCTGCTGGCTACAGTGTCCCTCCTCCAGGTTTCCCTCCAGCACCAGCAAATTTATCAACACCTTGGGTATCAACTGCAGTTCAAACAGCTCATTCAAATACTATTCCAACAACACAAGCTCCACCCTTATCCAGGGAAGAGTTCTACAGAGAGCAAAGACGACTAAAAGAGGAGTGAGTAATTAATTTGCAGTTACAGTTTATTTTATTTAATGATAATAAGTATATATTAAAATGGGTGCTTGTGAAAACATTTTCCAGTATACTCTTTAGAAAAAAAGGTAAACCACATAAAGATTTTAAACAAGGCATCCAAGAAATTTAATAGGGATTCCTAGTCACTGTTTTAAAATGAAAAACTTGACTATTTGATTCATTTGCTTCATGATCTAATTATATTTGTCTTGTTAGTTCTTACACAGTTTTTGTTAACGTTTTACTCTTTAACTTTATTTTACTAGGGAAAAGAAAAAGTCCAAACTAGATGAGTTTACAAATGATTTTGCTAAGGAATTGATGGAATACAAAAAGATTCAAAAGGAGCGTAGGCGCTCATTTTCAAGGTTAGTGTTTTGTAAGCCTTCATGATAGAATAAAAAGTAATCTAGCAGGACACAAGATAGGAGATTTTTTTTTTTTTAATGGGACTTGGATATTCAAGGAAATATCTGAATACAAGATTGTACTTTTGTCTTTATAATTCAGTCTAGAGTGATAGAAATGTAAAACTAACATTTCTTGTCATCTGTTGATTCATTTAATAAATATATCATTGTAAATCCTATTTTCCAGAATAAGAGATTTACAGGAATTAATTAACTCTTCCATAGAGTTGTTCCCCATAGAAGTTTGAGTATATTTGGTGAAGTAGGATAAATCTTTGAGCAGTATTTCAACATAAAATTTTGGCTTTTTGCTGAAACATTAACCTGAGTAATTATAAAACTACAGTATACTTAAAATCGTTTCATATTAATAGCAAGGTAGAGTTGGCATTCCCCTAAAAGTTTATTTAAAGAAATTTTATCATAAAAATTTATAGCTGATTGTGATTTTATTGTTTTTAAAAGTTAGCACTAGATATTTTGTACTTTATTCTTTTTGCTATATCATTGGACATAGTATTGTTGCAAACGTTCAAATGGAGAATAAAGCTAGGTAGTGTTGTGTGCTGCTAAAATTTATATCCTTCTCAATTACATCATAGCATGTTACTGCTTAGTGTACTATATATATTCCATTTGGTTGAAATTTGCCTCCCTTAAACAAATTGTTTCTATGGACCACTCTTGTGGTTTATCATCCACATGCCAGTAGATGTCACTCTCTCTTTAAACTGAAATATGATAGATAATAGAAAAAACAGAAAACTAAATAGAGTGTTATTAGAAGTTGAAATGACTGCATTTGATTTATATTCCTCAATCCTGGGTTTTGTTTTGTTTTCAGGTCTAAATCCCCATATAGTGGCTCCTCTTATTCAAGAAGTTCATATACCTATTCTAAGTCAAGATCTGGTTCCTCACGTTCACGTTCCTATTCTCGATCCTTTAGTCGTTCACACTCTCGTTCTTATTCACGATCACCTCCATATCCCAGAAGAGGTAGAGGAAAAAGTCGAAATTATCGTTCAAGATCCAGGTCTCATGGATATCACCGCTCCAGATCAAGGTCACCCCCATATCGGCGATACCATTCACGATCAAGGTCTCCTCCAGTTTTTAGGGGACAATCTCCTAATAAACGAAATATACCTCAAGGAGAAACAGAACGTGAATACTTCAACAGATACAGAGAAGTTCCACCACCATATGATATAAAAGCTTACTATGGTAGGAATGTTGACTTTAGAGACCCATTTGAAAAAGAACGTTACAGAGAATGGGAAAGAAATTACAGAGAGTGGTATGAAAAATATTACAAAGGTTATGCTGCTGGAGCACAACCTAGACCTCCAGCAAATAGGGAGAATTTCTCTCCGGAGAGATTTGGACCATTGGGCAACAGAAGAGAGAATTCTCCCTTTGCTCGAGGTCGCAGGGAAGATTATTCTAATGTACAAGGTCATCGAAGTCGCAACATAGGTGGCAGTTACCCAGAAAAGCTTTCAGCAAGAGATGGTCACACCATGAAGGATAATGCCAAGTCAAAAGAGAAGGAGAGTGAAAATCCACCAGGAGATGGAAAGGGAAACAAACATAAGAAACATCGAAAGAGAAGGAAGGGGGAAGAAAATGAAGGCTTTCCTAACACAGAGTTATTAGAGAGTTCTAGAAAACAAAGAGAACCTGTAGGTGGGGAAGATATTAAAACAGACTCCCTGTTCATTCTCCCCAGTAGAGATGATGCCACTCCTGTTAGAGATGAACCAATGGAGGCAGAGTCAATCACTTTTAAACCCGTCTCAGAAAAGGAAAAGAAAGAAAAAGACAAACCAAAAGCAAAAGGTGACAAAACTAAACGTAAAAATGAAGGAACTACTGGTTCCAAAAAAGAGAGCACTGCAAAACCTGTTAAAGCATCCCAGGAGAAAGTAGACTTAGAACGTGAAAAGTCTCCAAGATCTGAACCACCATCCAAAAAAGCCAAAGAGGAGGTGCCAAAGACGGAGAGTACTAAATCCTCCTCCCAAAAAGATGAAAAGACCATTAGTACACCCAGAAAAGCTCACCCCAAGATGACAAAAGAACATCAAGAAACTAAGTCCATCAAGGAGGAAAAAGCTAAAAAGGAATATTCAAAAGATGCCAAACAAGAAAAAGTAGCAAACAAGGAGGAAAAGTCAAAAAAGACTAATGAGAAAAGTAAGCCAGTTGATGCCAAGCCAGAAAAAAGAAAAAGAAAAGCTGAAGAAAAGGGTGTAGACAAAGAACATGAGATTTTGTCATTGAAAAACTCAAAACCAGAAGTTACTGAAATGATGAAGCCATCACCAAAGCGCAAAATTGAGCCAGATGTTGAGAAAACAGATAGGACCCCAGAAAAAGACAAAACTGTGTTAACTGCCCCAGCCAAAAAGATAAAACTCAACAGAGAAACAGGGAAAAAAATTGGAAGTGGAGAAAACCTGCCCAATGCAAAAGAACTCACTGAAAAATTGGAGCCAACTTCCAGTAAAATTAAACAAGAAAAAGTTAAAGGGAAAGTAAGAAGAAAAGTAACAACCACTGAAGGATCTAGCTCAACTCTTGTGGATTATACCAGGTAATTTTTTTTTCATTACTGCAGTTCCATAATACAATTCAATTTCATTTGTACAAATTCCACTAATAGAGAACTTGTGATAATTTCGGCCTGGTTCACTCTAGTAGTGTTTCTGGAAAACAGATTGAGAAATGCAAATATTTTGCTGATGAGCAATTTAATATCTTCTTGATTTCATGTTGTCTTGATTTCATTTCATACATCTGAGTGATGTACCTATGGAAAAGAAATTTTTCTGCTTGATCCTTAAAAACAGAACCAGGATAAATAAAACAGTGAAAGCTACAGGGAAGCCAACCTAACTTTAGTATAAAGTAAAGCTTGTTAATGGATGTGGTCAAAAGTAAAATGAGCTGTTTCAAGAAGGTAGTAATTTCTCTGATTTTGGCGGTGCTTAAACAGAACCTTAGATGACTACTCATGAGGGAAGTTAGGAATTTACGAGTTGGGCAGTTTGGGCTACATTCCCAATGAGACAAAGACATTTTTAAACTTTTTTTTCTTTATTTAGAAATCTTTATTGTCTTTGTTGGTTTTAAAATTCTTGTTAAATCATCCTTTTCTGTTCATTAAAATAGTTCCTTTTATTCTGGTTATAAGTGTGATCTGGTGAACCCTAAGAGTTCCTGAGGACCCCCCCCCCCGCAGGAAGAATTCATAAGATCAAATTTATTTTCATAATTAGTATATTCATTATTAGTATAATTTCAAGTAAATTGTAAATATTGATAGCTAATAGCCCACAAAAAAACTTTTGAGAGGGGAGGAGGTAGTTGCCAAATTTTAAGTTTATAAATGGGTCTAGAAGACCAGAAAGTTTGAAAGCCATTGTTTCAAGTATTACTTCTAGACAACATTTTTAGACTGATTTGAGTTACTTGGTGTAATAAAACTTTATTTCTTTGAATACTCTGCAAGTCAGACTTTGATAATAATTCACTAATTCATTAGACTTTCCCCTTAGTTTAAATTAATAAAATTAAGTTAAACTAAAATAATAAGAGAACTCATCAGTCATGCCACACTACTTTGCTTAACTATCCTTTGGTTATTGTATGTGGTCCATGCTTATCCCTCTACTCTGCAAGATTTTATAGAATCTGGCTTTTCAAATAATACAGGGAAAAAAGAATAAAAGAATTGTTTTAAATGCTATAGAGAGTAGAAGAAAGCCATCAAGAATTTAGGTGCTACTGATAGCTTAGGTTGAAGTAGTGACAGACATCTTGGAGTAGACCATCTAGGCACAGTGTCTTGTGTTCACATGCATAAAAATTACCACTTATCTAATTTTTTTCAGTTTAATGAAGTAAAGAAATATTTTGCCTAATAACATTCTTTGATGCCTGAGAAAGCAAGATGTTAGAAGGATCAGTATTAAAGGGGAGCATTTTAGTTCCTTAGGAATTATAAAAATTGTCACAACAGGACACATGTCCTTACAACAACATGATGTTGTAAGAGCATTTTAATATGTATCAATGTTATTGTAAAAGCTATATTGTTCAGGGCAATATTATGTATCCTCTATCATTATTGAGGCCTGTCTATCCATAGTTAACTTAAATTAAAAATGTTAGTGATATTCATTTAATTGGAATCCTGCCAGTTATATAAAAACCATGAGGATATAGTCTTGGCCACCTGCTCAAAACGAGTAAAGCAGTGAAACAACACTTGACTGAGAAAGAAAAAAATTCTTTCTCTGTACTTCCAGAGTAAATCAGGATTATTTAATTCTCAATTAACATTTAATTTCTATGTATCTCTTATTAGTATATTTCCTATTGAAACTTTTTCAAAATAAGTCTTTTAAGTGAAAGTTAATATTTCATTTGTCATCTTCAAAAGAAAATGTACTATTAATTCTATTGAAATATAATTATCAGATATTTTCAAAAAATAAGTGCATGACCCAATCAGAAAAACCTGAGTTCAAATTCAGCCTCAGATACTTAGTTGTTGTGTTACCCTGAGGAAGACATTTAATATCAGTCTTTTTTTTTTTTAATTGAAAACTGGAGATAATAATAAAATTAATTCTAGGGCTGTCATAAGAGTAAAATGAAATATTTGGAGGGGGGTAAGAAAATGTACTGGTCTATAAAAGAGTTTAAATTTTAGGTACCAATTAATGTTTTAATTTCCTTTAGTACAAGCTCAACTGGAGGCAGCCCTGTAAGAAAGTCTGAAGAAAAAACAGACACAAAACGAACTGTCATTAAGACCATGGAAGAATATAATAATGACAATACAGCTCCTGCTGAAGATGTTATTATTATGATTCAGGTGCCTCAGTCAAAGTGGGACAAAGATGACTTTGAATCTGAAGAGGAAGATATTAAGTCTACACAAGCTTTGTCCACTGTAGGAAAGCCTGCTAGTGTTATAAAGAATGTTAGCACTAAGCCATCAAATCCTGTTAAACATATTGAAAAAGAAAGTGAGCCATCAGAGAAAATTCAGAAGCCCACAAAAGAAGTAAGCCATGAAAGTGTACAGCATGAGGCCAAAAGTTCAAAAACTTGTTCATCGAGTGAAAAAGGAAAAACCAAAGATCGGGATCATTCCGTGTCAGAGAAGGAAAACTCTGAAAAAAGGAAAAGCAGCATTCAGACAGAAAAAGATACTAGTGTAGATCGTATAAATGAACAAGGAAACTTTAAAAGTCTTTCTCAATCATCCAAAGACACTAGAACTTCTGATAAGCATGATTCTGGGCGTGGTTCCTCAAGTAAAGACTTTACCCCTAATAGAGACAAAAAAGTAGACTATGATAACAGGGATCACTCTGGTTCCAAACGGAGAGATGAAAGGAGTGACATAACAAGAAGAAAAGATTCTCCTTCTCGAACTAAAATAGAATCTTCATTGGGTCAGAAAAATAAACTGAAGGATGAAAGGACAGATTTGCCTAAAAAGGGAGTAGGAGAATCAAAAAGAGGCAATTCTAGTCCTTCAAAAGACAGAAGACCATATGATCACAAAGTTGCTCACGATTCTAAACGTTCAAATGACGACAATAAATCTGTAGACAAAAATCCAGTTAAAGAGCGAGAGAAGCATATATCAGAAACAAAGAACAATAAGGAGAAAGAGTTAAGTGGAAATAAATTATTTTGTAGACATAGCTCTCCAGATACACAAATTGAAAAAGAGCATGTTACTGGACAGAATGATAAGACTGTTGTCAAACCTAAGCCCCAGTTAAGCCACTCTTCTAGACTTTCTTCTGATTTAACAAGAGAAACTGATGAAGCTGCTTTTGTACCAGACTATAATGAAAGTGACAGTGAGAGTAATGTGTCTGCAAAAGAAGAAGAAACTTTGGGGAAAAATCCTAAGGAACTGAAAGATAAGGTAGCCGAAAAAGCTAAAGAGAGCCTGGATACAACAGTAGTTGCCCAAATAGGTGTAAGAAGTCAGAGTCAGAGTAGTCCTAGTGTTAGCCGAAGTCGCAGTCATAGTCCTTCCGGAAGCCAAACACGAAGCCACAGCAGCAGCGCTAGCTCAGCAGAAAGTCAGGACAGCAAGAAGAAGAAAAAGAAAAAGGAAAAAAAGAAGCACAAGAAACATAAAAAACATAAGAAACATAAGAAACACACAGGCACTGAATTAGAATTGGAAAAGAGCCAAAAACACAAGCATAAGAAGAAAAAATCCAAGAAAAGCAAAGATAAAGAAAAGGAGAAGGAAAAGGATGACCAAAAAGTTAAATCTGTCACAGTATAAAATGACAGATTAAAAAAATTGACTTAATTACTAAGTCATCTGTATTAAATTTTGTTATAATGTAAACAGATTCAAGCTTTGTAAATAATGACATGGAAGACCCTGTGCTGCACTTAAAATATTGCTGCTTGATTATTTGATTTTTACATCAGAGCTTTATAACACGAACTTTTTGTACAGAATTGTGAGTTGTGACCATGTAACATGAGAGGTTTTGCCTGGGGCATCTTATTTTTAACCACCATTAATTAGTTTGGGTGGAGTTTACTGTACTGTGAAATTTTCACATTTGAATTTTTTTAATTGCCTGGCAGAAAAGCTGGTATCCGTTCTAAAATATCAGCAGAATGATTTGCAGAATTCATTACAGCCCTGTTATGTCACTTTTTGATTACAATAAAAGTTTTCAGTAAACTTTTCAATTGTGTTGTATTTGCATAAAACACAAAAAAACCACCCAATCCCAAAAAATACCTTTCAATAGATTCTTTTCGTCATTTTAAAGAACATTTTTTTCCTGAATATATATGTATTGTCCTTTTAGTAGTAAAATGCAAATGAAAAAGAAAAACCTTTTCACTCAACAGAATCAATCTTTATTCCATATTTTAGGAGGACAAAAAAGTTCTGAACCAAAATATATGCCTTGTTTGACTTCCAAGTTCAGAACATCTTCCATATTTAACTAAGCTTTTCAACCACCATTTTACATCATAACAAAGACAACATAACTGCTTTATTCAGTCATCACATTTTCATCATTAACATGGCTGTATTCACGTTTTTCCTTTTAGTAAGTCTGATGTGAAGAAATCAGACCTTTATCCATTGTTCATTAAAATTAAAAATGGTTTTAATGTAATGAGGTTGTAATTCTAGGCTTAAGGTACAATGCCATGGATAAAGGGTAAAATGTACCTACTATTTAAATTGAATAGCATTTTTATCTGAAATGAAATCCTAGAGATGTAATAATCTTAATAATAGGAATATGACATTTAAAAGTCATTTGACTTTTTCTTTGGTTGCACACAATTTAAGTATTTTAGCAAAAGTTCCATGATTTCTTTGATGTGGACACTCCTCTACCAACAGATAGTTGCCCTTCTGTGCCCTAATTTAGTCTTCATGAATTGCCGTGACCGATACCCTGACAGTGGGCCACCCTTCAATTAGCTAGTCTCATCCTCTAAAGTCATTACTTGTAATCTTTCAAATCTGCCAGAGTACATGTCCATGGCATAACTATCATTACTCTCCAGAGATTACTTTACATTGTGGTAGAAAAGTTGGGGAAGGGGGGCTAAAAAAAAACAAAAGACAGTATGTAAGTGCTATCTTAGCACAGTGTGGACTGGTTCAAATAAAATTTTATTCAAAGAGGATTTAAAAGGGAAGAATTCAGGAGGAAAAAAAAATATTCTAAGTGGGAAGAGTAGTATGAAGAGGATAAATTTGAAGTAAAAGGTTTATGCCAGGGGAAAAAATTTGAAATTAGGATGAGGAATTTGAACTAGATGCTATGAGTAAAGGAGATAGGTAAAAGGACATAGCTGCCAGTTCTCATGTCCTCTTGCGAATTCTGGTAAATGTGGAAAGAAGTCATACATAGCAACCAGCTTGAAAATGGGTTATTATTTTTTTTTAAAGAGTGTTGAGATTTGGGGTTATCTTAGATATGTTTGTGATAGAAACATTTTTCAGAGAACTTTAAAGAATTATTTTACTAGAAGGTTTTCAAAATTTGCAACTTAGTAACCATATGCCTTTGATTATGTTGGTTCTCAAGTAGTACATTCAGGATATTACTTAAATCTTGGTGTAGGGCCTTGTACTCTTGCAGATAAAGCTTTAAGGGATTCAGTTATCTCTACATTAGAACATCAGAATAAGAAATAGTGAAAGTAGAGGACTATAAGATGCTGTTATGTTTAAGTCATTAAAGTAGCCATATTCTATTAAGCTAATAAAGAATTTTTCCCCCATTAAGTTTCAATATGATTGTAGCAGTGTTGCTAAGGGGAAAATCCCCAATAAATAAATTTGAACATTTGTCAGACGTGGTTTAAGATGAGCATGCTGTTTTAAAACATCTGACCTTTCCCACCTTTCCTATTACTACCTTCTTCCTCTCAGTTTTACAATCTGTCCTTTCTCACATAAAAATTTCTTCTATTGTGGAGGGTTCTTTCATAAAGTAGTACTTTATAAAAAACACTTTTTCTTTTTTGTTTTACAATATGTACCATATAGCCAAGCCTGAATTCTCCAAAGCTGTGCTTGCAGAGCACAAGCTGGGGCAGACCCTACAAATACTTGAGTATGAATCCAGCTATAAACTGAGGACTTATTCTAACAAGAACCATCTTAACTGATTCATCACCAAAAGATTAGCTGCCATGTGAGAAATTTCTGTTGACCCTAGCAACTTATTAAATTCAAAAGATAAGAAAGTTTGCAATCCATTACTTTTTTTTTTTTTTTTTGCTGAGGCAATTGGGGTTAAGTGACTTGCCCAAGGTCACACAGCTAGGAAATGTTAAGTGTCTGAGACCAGATTTGAACTCGGGTCTTCCTGACTTCAGGGCTCGTGCTCTATCCACTGCGCCATCTAGCTACCCACAGTCCATTACTAAAAGTAGTACATACCCACGCCATTGAAATAACTTTTTTTTAAGTTTTGAAAATGCAAAATTCAATGTAAAGGAGTAAGAACTACTTGATAAGTGCTACATATAAGGACTGTAGTTTAAAGATAAGATTTTTAGTCTATAAATTTACATTCAGAAATGTGTATATGATTTTTAGCTTGTGTGTGTGTGTGTGTACAAGTATGTGTATGTAAATTTGCTTACAATTAGTAATCCTTTTAATAATTTTTGTTTGACATTTTTATTCTCCTGCTCATGAAACTTCTGGTATATATAAGATCCATGGGAATTCCAAGTTTTAGATGTACTTCATTGATTGCTTCCCTCACTGCACTTCAAATTCAAGACAAATTTTTTGTAATCTCTCCAAATTTAGCAAGAGTAATTCTTGAATAACAGATATAGCATGTGGCCATACCGAAACTGAGATCTTTTCAAATTTGGAAAGACCAGCCAGAACTTGTACTCTTATCTTCTAAAATCTAAGGTCAATAACATCCAATGATGAAAGTACCCAATTGCTGAATAGTTAGAGCTGAGCGTCCATTTAATGTCAATATATATGTGTATGTATATATAAACAGAATTATATAAGATTTGCCTTTACCTTTTAAACCTCCTCTTTGATCTCCTAAAGAATACTATTTTCCAAGTCACCCATGATTGTAACTTTAGACTTCTGGCTCCTTATGAAGACAATCAGTTGCTAGCTCCTATACTGTCTTAACCTTTTTTTCATTTCTTACCACTGTAATCCAAGCAGTCATGCCCAGACTATTTCAGTAGCTTCTTATAAAAGTTTTATTAGTGTCTTTTTAATTGCCTTTAAAAGATCTTCCCACCTTGTTTCCCACAATCTTGGAGTTAGGAGACACTTCATAATCTATTAGTTCAAATTGTACCTGAATAAGAATCCCCTCTATCAGATAATAAACAGCAAAGAACCAAGCACAGATCACAGTAATATTCTCCCAAACTTCCAAGTTGACATACCAATAATCACCACTATTTGGATCTGGTAATTTATAGGATCTTAATTTAATCCAATTCCTGATTTTAGAGGTTAGGACCTACCATCCCAAAGAGCTTACATGGGTAGTACTACAGATATTTGATCTCAAATCCTCTGACTTCAAATACAAGATACTTTTAACTATTCCATGTTGTCTTCTGTAACTAGTTTTGAATTCAGTGAGTCCTGAATCCACTTAGTGGTGCTATTTTCTAGATCTTATCTCCCATCTTAACTTCAAAAATAGCATGAGGGACTTGTGTCAAAGACTTTGTTGAAATCTAGCTATATGTTTTAAATATTATACATATAACCCAAACATATGTTTTGCAAATAAAAAGTATTAATAAAAAAAAGCAGTCTGAGGGTAACCAAGAAAGTTCTAACTGAATAACTGCTTGAGAAAGCATGGCAATGGATCAACAAGCTTGTGTTATGAGGAATATAGCTGATGTTAAGCCCTCTGAATAAAAATAAAGACTTTGCTGAAAATAAATAAATAAATATACATATAACATTTTCCTTATCTTCAGTTTAATAATCTTGTTAAAGAAAATGGAAGTTAGCTTAGCATGACCTGTTTTTTAACATGTTTGTTAACCACTTTAATAATACATTTACTACAACCTTTCAAGGTGACAGAGTTGAGTTCATTAGCTTGTAGTTTGCAAACTATTGAAAATCAGGGCATCATTTGCCCCTTGTCAATTAATTCTGTGGCATCTCCTGTTCTCCATGATCTTTTAGAAATTACTGACAGGCCCAGCATCTTAGCCAGCAAAAACTATTTGATTTTGGGGAGGAGGAGGGTAGATTCAGGATCAATTTGAGAGGTTCCCCTCAAGAGACTTTGTTTTTTGTAGAAATAAGACTTTGAGACCTGAATGAGAAAGCACATGTTTTATAATTCTGGCTTGGTACATTGAGTTTTTCAAAATCATCTGGGTGCTGCTCTTTCATAATTTCTATATTTATCTTTGGGTTCAGTGCCTGTAAGTAATATTTGAATGGTTTTACCTTCTCTCATTTTTTGTCATTGTCTCATCTACTCGATAGTGAACAAAGTTGTGATTCACCAGTTTCAAACCCTATCTCCTGGGTCTACATAGTTCATGAGATTCACAGTACTACTTTGAATGAAGCAAAGTGAGTTATAAAGTTTCAAACGAACCTCTGCTTGAGGTCCTCTGCCTCATTACTCCTTGGACCTCCAGTCTCTTCCATCAGGACTTCCATTGTTTCGGTGCCCTCTATTTGCTGACTTTTTCAGGGAGGAATTACAGTTTCTTTAGAGGGAAGTAGAGCTAGAAAACATTTGGGGTATTAGCCACACTTAAGTTTTCAGACAACTCCAGAGTTATAAAGCATCTACTCTTTCTCTTAGGTCTCAAAGCTCTGCTCCACAAAAAGCCTTATCTGACTTTTGAAGAAAACTTCCCGCATCCACCCAAAGTAAATAAGTCAAATATTTTGTTTGCTAAGATAATTGCTCCTTTAATTATTGCTGGAAGTTTGGATAAGGGTGAAGAGCAAATTTAAGAGGGGTAAACCAAGGTGCTGCTTTTTTAGGCTGCTAAATTTTTAACATCTGACTCTGGGGACAAAAATGTACTGTTTTCTCCATCCCTTTAAACAATCAGGTCCTGATTTGTAGTAGTCGCTAATTTCGGTTATAGAATGCTCACACAGAATTTAATCATCAACTCTCAGTTTAAGCTGGTTCCAGGACACCCATGAGTGAAATGTAAAGAGAGGTGACATGGAAGGTTATGATCAGATAAGGGAATTTCAGTTTCTCATTGATTAAAAAAGTCTGTCCAACCTCTCAACATAGCACCTTTTTCACATTGTGCTTATGCTTTCTAGGACCTCCAGGCAAGCAACCACTAGTGTGGAAAAAGGCATGGTAATACAAGACACTAAGGGAACACATACAAGTTATGCCTACTTGGATTCCTTCTCCAAATGGGAAGTGTACCAGCAGAACCCAAAGATAACACTATGGAAAGAAAGGCATTTGCATCCTCATGGCTTTGCAGTCCAACTGTAAAGGGATGTTATCCCTGATTCTTATCTTTATCTTCTTGTGTAAAATAAAGATCTCCCTCCAACTCAGCAGAATTATAATACTGGTTTGAGGAAATCACCAGCAATGTCCATCAGCAACTCCTTTGGTCCCCTTGTAGCAGGTGGGAAGGACTCCATCATGGTTCTAGCTGAGATCTCATCAGACCTGGTGCTAAAGGAGGATCTAGAATTGTACAGTCTCAATATGGAGACCAAAGGTGAGGAAGAGGTTGTATAGTCAAGGAGGTCAGTTATTCCTTGGGTAAGGGAACAGACAAAATTGGGGTTCGAAGGTCACAGTGAGTTGCCAGGCAGACGAAATGAGCAAAGAGTTTGTAATACTTTGTCACATTCAATAAGCTAAACCAGTTTTTTGTTATTATTTATTTTCAACATTTCTTTTTTAAACAGTTCCACTTTATTGAATCCTTTATGACTATTCTTTCATATTTACCTTTTCCTGCTTCTCTTTAATCTTTCTGTTTAAATGTCAAACTTTCTATTCAATTCTGTTATTCCTATCAGAAATACTTGAAAATCATTTATTTCATTAAATAGCCATTTTTTGCCTTGAAGTATTATGCCCAGTTATACTGACTAGATCATTCTTGGTTATAATCCTAGCTCTTTTGCCCTCTTGAATATCATACTGCCAGCCCTCTACTTCTTTAATGTGGAGGTTGATAAATTTTGTGTAATCCTGACAATGAAATGTTTTTTTTTTTTTTTTTTTTTTTCTGGCTGTTTGTAATATTTTCTCCTTGACCTGGGAGCTCTGGAATACTACAATATTCCTGGGAGTTTAATTTTGGTGACCTCTTTCAGGAGTTGATCAATGGATTCTTTCAATGTCCATTTTAGTGTTTGGATCTAAGACATTGGAGCAGTTTTCTTTTATAATTTCTTGAAATATGATAGCTAGGTTTTGTTTTTGTTTAAGGGATTAAGTGACTTACCCAGGGTCACACAGCCAGGAAGTGTTAAGTGTCTGAGACCAGATTTCAGGGCTGGTGCTCTATCCACTGCACCACCTAACTGTCCCTAAAGCTTTTTATTTTCAAAATATATACATGGATAATTTTTCAGCATTAACCCTTGCAAAATCTTATGTTCCAATTTCCCCCCTTTCTCCCTACTCCCTCCCCTAGCTAAGACCCTCTTCTCTATGTTTTACTCATTTCCAGTTATTTTTACTCTAGTTTATGTCAGCCAGTTGTCAGTAATCTTTAAGTTTGTATCTTCTGAGTACAGAGTCCTATCTTGCTAGCCCTTTAATCAAAAGGACCAATAACTGAAGTTATAGTGTCTATTGCTATCCTAGTATACTCAGAGATTTCTGTTGGGGTTGTGATTTACAGGGCTGATACTATGTTCAGATGACTTTGATCATAGGGATCATGGTTCTGTGATGTTCATAGCATCCTATCTTTAAGCCTGGTAGAAATCCTAGAAATCAAACTCAGTCCTTTTAAAAAAACAACTTAAGAAAACTGAGGCTCCAGGAACAGGGAATATCCTAAGACATACAAATAGTAAGTAGCAAAGCTGAGATTCAAACTCAGGCTCTATGACTAAAATCTTATACTCTTTCCACTACAAACCGCTCCATGCTTATTATCATCTGTCCCATACAGACATTGAATATTCAAGGTTAATGAAAGGAGAACCAGAAGGTTTTGTTTGTGATAGATATGCCTAAAAAAGAAGGGAATGGGGACCGAAGTGCTATAGGGATATAGAACCCTACCATCTTCAATCTAGCTTCTTAATCTAACTTTATTTGCATGCCATTCAAAAAGGTTCTTAGGAGAAAAGTTATGGGATAGAATAGAGAAATTGTTAGAAGTCCACTCCAGACTTTACACAACTACTGTGCAATTATCATTGTTCTTCAACAGGGTTCCCAAAATGGTATTTGAGAATCCTTAACAGGGAGTCAACAGGTGTTACAGAAAGTTCCTAACATGAAGTCAGATTGTGGTCTGGGACCACAGACTTTGAATCAGCATTAGAAATAGTTACAATTGTAACCTAACTGCATGTAATATCTTATAGCCTTCAATGATACTGTTAAAAACAAACAAAAAAGCCACTATAGCTCTGGCATATAGCCATACATCCTGATGACAATAGAAGGAACAGTTAACCCCTAGCTATGGTAGCAGCTTAGTTGCTTAGCAAGCTACAACTAGGAGAGATGATACACAATAGCAGTGACCTATCTGGCAGAGAACAGCCCAGCCACATGGACAGAAGATGCTGGGAGCTTGAATGTTGAAGGTGGAAGTTCCTGGAGCTGTATAAGTATTCAAGCCATCTGGATTCTTGGTGTGGGCTCCTTCGTACATATTCCCTGGCCATGTGTATTCAGTATTTGTACTCTCCATTTTCATTCTCTGGTTGTAAGTATGAATGTTGGCCCCAAGCATTCTACATGGGTACGTGCATCTTTCACCAATGATATGGTAATTTGTAGAAGATATACTTCATGTTATCATGACTTATTTGCTGTGTTACTTCATTTAAATGTCTTTTGTTTTGAAATATTGTGTCTTCTGGCTGGTTTGTAAAAGGAAACATATCAGTGGAAGATTATGAGCTATGGTTTGAATAGATGCTGACCCATTTAGTGTCTCAAACACTGGGTAGCTTCTCTGTAAGCACACACTGACAGATGAATTTTGAGAGAGTACATGTACACTTAAATTATATTCTTTTACTCTTTTGATCTTATTATGGTCATTGACTTACTTTGATTAAACTTGTATGTGAAATTATCTTTTCTCTTCCTGAGAGAAAGCTAGCAACTGGTACAATTGAATTAAACCACTTATTACCACCTTGACTGTCATTGCCTCTGAAATCTAAATGGAAACAGCCTAGAGTCTGACTTGGAAATAGTAATATGCCCCAGATCACCAGTCCTGTTTCAAGGTCTACCCTCATAACCATTCCCCACAGCCATTATTCAGAGAAGCAACTCCTATGGAGAAACAGTCAGCTTGTCAGCAAGTCAGCTTAGCTGAAACAACAAAGCACCCTAAAAGAGAGACAGAGGCAGCATATGCCAGGTAAATCAAACTCACCACCATCCTGACTGTGGCATCCTTTTTAATCCTAATGAAGATGCCCCAGGACCCTAAATTCACTAACTTAGGAAAGAACAGTGGGTCCAGATTCCAACTCAAACCCTGCTATCAATAATAAAGGGAAAAATCACCAGGGAGAAGAATCTCACCTTCCTTTAAAACAATAACATTAATGGCTGAATAATTGTCATTTATAGACAGGTAAGCCCAGTAGCTTCAGAAGTAATTATACATCTAGGTCAGCCCTTACAGCCATCATTCAGAGAAGTAGCCCTTGTGGAGATGCAGACTGGAAAATGCTTCTGCAAGTATTCCAGCCACAACTACTGAAAATCCCAAAAAAGAAAGTTCTTGCTACTTAAGTCCTCGGCATTGTAAAATAACTCAGCATCAGAAACTGCTATCATGTCATCAATGGAACATTGTAGAAGAGATATTATCAACTACTTTGCTGCTATACCCTAAGAACCTTGGAGCCTTTCCTTCAGATTTGAAACTGAAACCTCTGTAAGCTTCTTGAGAAAAAGGTATATCTTGCTTTTTTCTATTTGTATCCCCACCACTTAGCACAGAGCTTTGTATATAATTCCTAGTAATGGTTCTTCTATAATCTATTAACCCTTTTCCATTATCAGTTATTTTTGGAATAGATCAGGATTTAAATGTTTCATTTATATGCCATATTTTTCTCTTATTCTTGTTTTGTACTAATTTTGATCTTTGTTTTAACAAGCTGGTAGTTTTAGTGTACACAGATAGCTATTTCAGGAATGACTATCAAATTAGTAAAATTACAGAAATTAGTCATTTCCAAACAACTCTTAAAGATTTGAGAACTCCATTAATGCAATTATCAACCATATTTCTAGACAGGTGATGAAACATTGCTACCCACATCTTGACAGAGATGATGGATTCAAGATGGAGAATGATACATATATTTTTGACATAGCCAATGTGAACATTTGTTTTGCTTAACTGTGCATATTTTTATGATGGTTTTCTTTTTCAATGAGTGAAAAGACAAAAAGGAGAAAAAAACGTAATGCTTATTAATTTTTTAGTTATGAATCAAAATATATAGGATTGATTTAATTTTCATGATGTGATTTAGGGCTCAATATGTCCAGTGTCTATTTCTTTTCTAAAATTATTTGTGATAAGTCTTTGACCTCACAAAGTATCATAGTTGTTTTCTTTTAAATTGGAGAGCTTTTTGAAACTTTTCATAGATTTTCTCTACCTTTTTCATCTTCAGCATTCAATGTTGGATCATAAGCTGAAATTATTTTCATGGTGATCTATTGCAAATACTAATTTTATAAGCACTATAATTGAAAATGATCAAATATTTCATGTAGTGAAATGTCTTGTTTGGGACAGATGAAGAAACTAACTTTATCAATTCCTTTCTTCTCTCAGAAGAGAGCCAGTGTGCCCTTCTTTCATTTACTTACAACCTCTTACTTCTTTCTTCTAGTTTCATTTATATCAAGAATATGAAGATGGATACCATTCAGTTCTTCCAATAGTTTACTTATTAGTTCTTGGACAATGATCTTGCATTTAGACACCAATGCCAGGTCAAAGTCTATCTCAGAATTGAGCAATTCTTATACCTTCTGTCCTCTTTTTCATCATTCTGATATCATCCTTGCAGAAGCAAAAGGGAGATTACTAAGGGTCATTTTGCATTTTCTTTGTTTCATAGATTGCCACAGCCAAAAAATCATCAC
The DNA here is from genome assembly GCA_023553655.1 of Myrmecobius fasciatus. Taxonomy (NCBI): domain Eukaryota; kingdom Metazoa; phylum Chordata; class Mammalia; order Dasyuromorphia; family Myrmecobiidae; genus Myrmecobius; species Myrmecobius fasciatus. Next base: position 125,683 of record JAJPUD010001236.1, read on the forward strand.
CAAGTTATCAGTTTACTAATGATAAACCTCTCTGTATTTAGCAAGTTCAATTGTCAGAAAGGAAACACAATCTAATGCGAGGGCCATGTGCCACCTAGAAATGCTCTGCAGTAGAGCTATACAACATGTTGGAGGCCTTTCTCTGTGTCTTTTAACTTCCATCAATAAATTAAGAAATAAATCCAACACACATTTATTTTCCTGCATGGTAGATTTCCTCAGAATTTGCTCTCTGTTTACATGTCCTTATAAAATCTATCATCTACTGATGCAATCTTGGAGTCCTAGGGCTTTGAAGAGCACATAAAAGGACTGTGAAAAAAGCAAAACCAATTTTTTAGTTTATCTAGCCATTGTAATACAGGGGTGGAGATGACCACCCTTCCCACAAGATTTTCAGAACCAAGAGATTTCTTGAGAAGCTAAAGCAAAATAAGATTTTCATGACATTAAGATCAAGTACAACTCATAGAGGAAACAAGGACAGGCTAAAAACCAAGCTAAGTTTATTAGGAACTGCCAGCATATTGAAGTACCAATTTATTCCATATTGAGTTCAAACACCTTAGTACAAACTCTGATAAGAAGTAAATGCCAATGCCCTCCCATTCTGGAAACTTTCTATAAAGATACAGACATTTCTTTAAAACCCAAAAACTTATTGTTGAAAGGATTGTTCCTGCCTTTTTGTTTTTTTTCATAAATAGAATTGATTGATTCAGAAATAAATATGCCCATGATATTTAAAAAAAGAAAAAAGTTTCCTGAAAGTATTCATAGAATAACCATGTCTTAAAACTAAATGAGTATGCTGCTTTTCTTTGTTTTCAGTCCAGTAACAATTACTTCCATGTCAAAGATAAGCCACAAGCAATAAGAGGACTTTACATCTGAAAAATCATTCCCCATCAGAAAGGTCAGATTAAATTGTCCTATTCTCTAGAAGTTACCTAACTCTTTCTATAAAGCACCTTGAAAGTATGAAGATAACTTCTAAGGACCAGATTTGCTAAACGCAAAGAAATTTTCTGATCATTTGGATGATCAGGGAGCATATGATAAGGATGTTATCACTCCCCAACATGTCCATCAGATGCCCCAAAGGCTCATTGACCTATAAGCTCACCCAAAGGAGTAGGGAGCTCCTCTGATCAAGGACTTCATTTACAAAGGAAGACATTCAATATTTTAAATAGCCACACTTATTTTATATAATATATAATGCATACAGATGCATTTGCCTCATTTACCTGCTATGTATAGATTAAAAGAGAGGAAATAGAGCTTTCAAAGTGCTTTCATTTCATGAGTTCTTGACATTTTAAAGTTTCAAATATATAACTATATATATGTACATATATATATATAGTGCTTTATAACTAGAAAGTTCAATTACATAAATATAAATGTATCACAATCATGATAGTGATGATCATATTTTTACCTGTTAAAGATTTAAGTAACATTTTGATACAACTTCCAAGCTAAACGCACTTGCTATTACCTTGATCAGAGATAAATTGATTGTATGAAGTTGTTTTGCAATCTTAAAGGACTATATAAATGTGGGTTATTATCTACTTTAAATACACCACTTCTAAGGCTAGCAGTTTTAGATTGCTATCTCAGGAGTGTAAGCAATTCTGTATTTGTTTAGGATCTTTCTATAATATTGCTTCAGTCATTTTTTTTAAAAGGGGGAAAATAATACTCCAAAGTGTCCAAAAAAAGAGAAAAGAATATATATGTACAAAAATATTTATAGTAGCTCTTTTTCTGGTATCAAAGAACTAGAATAAAAGAAATACCCATCAATTGGTGAATAGCTGAACAAAATGTAGCATATGAATGTGATGGAATACTATTGTACTATAAGAAATGATGCAAGAGTGGAGAAGACTGGTAGAATTGGGAAGAACCATTCCAGAGTGGTATGAACTGAAACAGAGGAAACAAGCAGAACCAGGAGGACAATTTATTACAATAATAACACCACTATAAAAACCCTCATTGAAAGACTTAGGAATTTTGATCAGTGCAAATTGCCAACTATTATTCTAGAGAGCCCTTGATGATCTTTGCTACCTGCCTCTTCACTGAAAGGCAATAGACTTAAGGTGTAGAAGGAGTCATATTTTTTGGAACCTGGGGAATTAGGGAATTTGTTTTCGCTTGTTGTAAGGATTTTATTCCTTCTCTTTCTGATTGGGGTGGAAGGAGGGATAAAAATAGATGAGAGAGAGAAAATATATACTCACAATTGGTGGGGGGAGTTCTCAAAGAAAGAAAAGCAAGAAATATAAGAAAGATTCATTTAATCATTCATTTCCAAAAAGATTTTGTTTTGTTTTGTTTTTCCAGCCTCTGCCTCCAAGTAAGTTATCTCGTTAATGCATCTGCATTATTCTTTTATACCTTCTTCTTTTTGGAAACTGGTATAATGTCTTCAAGATAGGATGTAGTATCTCTTAGTTTTTGTTTTTTTAAAGAAAGAAATGGTTAAATGTCCCCTTCCATGTTCCTAAAGAAGTACACACACACACACACACACACACACACACACACACACACACACACCTTATCTACTAAACTGAAATGAAGACTTAGCGCATTTCTGAGCTGTGTAATTCCCCATTCCAGCTCTGAACTTCCACATTTAATGTAATGGTTTATTTATGGTTGCCCATATTCAGATGATCCTTTTATCTCATCTCTCCTCCACCCCACCATCACCACCCAGCACATTTGTAATCTGATGTTGCCTGTGTCCCATGTGGTCTTTCAGAAACATTGCTTTGTGAAATGTCATTTTGCTATGGCCACACTTTTCCTTCCTAATCCAGTCTCCTCCTCTTTCCTCCCCCCTTTATTTGTGGCCAACCAGACAGTAAGCGCTGCTGACATTTTAAATCACCTCAACTCTTGGCTTTCTTCCACCATGACAAGTTATTCCTGCCTTGTCTATGCTGTCTATGTTTTGATGCGGGAGATCGTGACTCTCAGATGCTCCACTCTGATCTCTACTCTATGAGCTGCCAGGTAAGGCATGGAATATTCTTTGGGTTTTGGTAAGCATCTATGCAGCTCTCACAGAAAGAATTTTGTTTAAACACATAAGCATTGTTAAGGGTATTGGGATGCTGCCGGGTATTTGTGTTGTTGGATATGAAGTAAAAGGAAAGGGAGAACAGAGAGGATTGAGTCTAAGGGGCGGGAGTGGAACGTTGGGCAGGCTAGCAAGATGTACATGTGCCAGAAACCCAGATGCTATGTGACCTGGGGAGCCCTTGGAGATGGTCTTGGCCCCAAAGTGGTTAGGGAATGGCAGCCTTCCAAAGCCATTGTAGCTTTTATTTAAATCCTGGTTAACAACTACAGCATGTCTTGTTGAGCGTGACTAGGTGGACTAACAGAAAAAGCCGAAGTCCGATCACTAGCCATCCAATCAATTGAAAAGGCTGGAGGGGCAGAGCTTGGCAGCTCAGGAGATGTACCTTGACAAGGTTTTGAATTTTGTCAGAAGGGATAAAAAGCAGCAAAAAGTCAAATCAGACATTGCTTCATCCCAAGTTCCATTGTGTGTCTGTTGACGTCATGCTAGCGCCAATGCAAAAAAAAAAAAAAGAAAAAAAAGAAAAAGAAAAAAAATGGAGATGGCTCAGAGCAGAGCAAGAGACTTGTTTCTCTGTTCCCCTCAGCATGGAGCAAAATGCACTATTTTCCCCAAAAATCCCCATATGACTCCAGATTATTTTCCCAAGAATAAGTCCTATTGGGAAAGTAGGAGGGGAGGAGAAGAAAGGCATAATATTGTATTCAATTTCATTCCCTGCATTTCTCCCTCTCATTCCTCTCTCCAAAACTCGAACCCCCAAACCAAAGCCTTTTCCCCTTCACCCCAAATGTCTTCTCAAAGTCTATTGCTCTTAATCATATTAGAGATAAACAAAAGAGCTGTGAAATCCTTAATACAGGATTCCCGTTGACATCCCCCACCTTCACTACTAGCCCAGACATCTCCCATAAGAAACCAAAAGCAGTGGGACAAACATGGAGTATTCCTATGCCAAACTTGGCCAGCCTTGATGGCTGCTTGATTTTTCTTACTCCCTAGGCTATTTTATTGTTGACCCTGCCTCCTCCTCTTTTTCTTTTGTTGGTTAGTTATTTGTCATCAGTTTGGTTTTTGAACAATTTTTGTATTCTTCATGTGTATGCACATGCATGCACCCACAGATGTGTATATGTCTGCTTTTGTTGCCCTGTTGCAAAGAGAAATGGTTGTTTGGTAGCAGGGCGAGGGCTCCTTGCCAAGTCTACCTAATTACAATTAAGCATATGCAGATTCTCCTCGTTTTCAGTAATGACAGCTGCAAACAGTTATTTGTCATGCTCCCTGACTGTTGATTGGTGAAGGGAAAGACCAAGAGAGTATTGTGGGCTTATTTCCTTTGTGTTTCTATGTTCCTGGCTGGATAGTCATGGGGAGAGGCACCCACTCAAACATGTCTCAGTTTATGAGGATACCACATTTTTGAACCAAGCTTTGTGGAGGGGAATCTAATGTAAACTTTGACATTCAAAAGAAAAATGGGAGATTTATTTGGGATATCTCTCCTGAAGTAAATATGATTGAAATGGGAATTGCTGGCCTTTTTTATATGATGTGGGTCCCTTGAACAGTTTGGAAAAACCCATGAACCCCTTTTCAGAATTGTTTTTAAATGTGTAAAATAAAATACAACCAATTTACAAAATAAAATATAATTAAAACTAGAAAATAAATACAATAAAATAAAATACATAAATAAATGAAGAAAATAAAATTGTAGAGTTACAAAGAAAACTAATTGTATTGAAATGTCATTATCATTATGTTTTTTAAGTTTATGGACCTCTTATTTAGAACCCCCCCCAACAATTCCCCAATTAGGGAAAATTCCATAAGAATGAGTGATTATAAATATATTCTGAATATTCTCTGGTTTCTTTAAGAGAATGAATGAGGAAAAAGCTGTTCCAAAAATCTATTCTAGTCTCTGTCTTTGAGAAGGTCATTTGCATTAGTTTCCCCTAAATTGTTAGACAAAGGTTTACACCAAGAAATTATAGGTTCATAGACTCAGAGCTAGGAGGATTATAAATGGTGAAAGAACTAAATAAAATTAGAAGAGATCTCAGAGGCATTAGTCAGTCAGTCAATAAACATTTATTAAGTACCCATCATGTGTGGTATAGGCCCTTCATTTTACAGTTGAGAAAACCAATATCCAAGAAATGACATGAAGCATTTACATAGTTGTGAGGCATCTGGGTGGCTCAGTGATTAGAATGCTGGGTCTGGAATCAAGAAGATCTGAGTTCAAATCCAGTCCCAGAGACTTAACTAACTGTGTGACCCTGAACAAGTGTAAGATTAATCTAGGTTCGGAATTTACATTTAATAGGCATAGTCTTTTTTTTTATTAAAATTTTTTATTTGCAAAACATATGTATGGGTAATTCTTCAACATTAACCCTTACAAAGCTTTCTGTTACAAAATTTCCCCCCCTAGTCCCCACCCCTCCCCTAGATGACAGGATATCCACCACATGTTAATTATGTTAAAATACTTGACAAATCAAATATATGTATACATATTTCCACACTTATCATTTTTGTGCGAGAAAAATCATATCTATAAGAAAAAAAAATCAGAGAAAGGAAACACAATGCAAGCAAACATTAGTAGAGAGCATGAAAATGTTATGTTGTGGTCCACATTTCATATCCCTCTCTCTGGCTGTATATAGCTTTCTTCACTGAACAATTGGAAGTGGTTTGGAACATTTATTGTTGAAGAGAGTAATAGGCATAGTCTTAAAGAGGTTGGGTACAATTACTGCTCAGAAGCTTGATTTAAATAATATATAAAAGAAGAAGAAACTCATAGCACAAAAGTAATACACAATTAACAAACACAGTGGCCACTATAGCAAACAAACAAACCAAAAACATACAACATACATCATCACCACTCCAAGGAAGCACCAACATCTGAATTCCTTGACTGGGAGGACTCATGGTCACAGCTATTCAAAGTCTCGAGTGGGAGACATTGCTAGTCAAGTTTGCACAAGACTTCCAAGCCCAAATCTTCAAAGTCTCTTTCCACTAAGGGGTTATTATAGGTTGAGAACAAAGAAGGCATTACACTAAGTATTCTCATTTGATATGTGACTCTTAAGATGGAGCGGCCCCCTCAGATACAGGACGTTCCATCACAAGAGGCTCACCAAGGAGAATATTTGTTCATTTCTTCATATACCATAATTTATTCAGCCACTCTACAATTGATGGGCATCCATTCAGTTTCCAGTTTCTTGCCACTACAAAAAGGGCTGCCACAAACATTTTTGCACATGTGGGTCCCTTACCCTCCTTTAAGATCTATTTGGGATATAGACCCAGTAGAAACACTGCTGGGTCAAATGGTATGCAGAGTTTGATAACTTTTTGAGCATAGCTCCAAATTGCTCTCCAGAATGGTTGGTTCCGTTCACAGTTCCACCAACAATGTATCAGTGTCCCAATTTTCCCACATCCCCTCCAACATTCCTCATTATCTTTTCCTGTCATTTTAGCCAATCTGACAGGTATGTAGTGGTATCTCAGAGTTGTCTTAATTTGCATTTCTCTGATCAATAGTGATTTGGAGCACCTTTTCATGTGACTAGAAATAGTTTCAATTTCTTCATCTGAAAATTATCTGTTCATGTCTTTTGACCATTTATCAATTGGAGAATGGCTTGAATTCTTATATATTTGAGTCAATTCGCTATATATTTTAGAAATGAGGCCTTTATCAGAATCTTTGAATGTAAAAATGTTTTCCCAGTTTATTGCTCCCCTTCCAATCTTGTCTGCATTCATTTTGTTTGTACAAAAACTTTTTAACTTGATATAGTCAAAATTATCTATTTTGTGATCAATAATGATCTCTAGTTCTTTGGTCACAAATTCCTTCCTCCTCCACAGATCTGAGAGGTAAATCATCCTATATTGTTCTAATTTGTTTATAATATCCTTTTTATGTCTAGATCACGAATCCATTTTGACCTTTTCTTGGTATATGATGTTAGGTGTGGGTCAATGCCTAGTTTCTTCCATACTAGTTTCCAATTTTCCCAGCAGTTTTTGTCAAATAATGAGTTTTTATCCCAAAAGCTGGGGTCTTTGGGTTTATCAAACACTCAATTGCTATAGTTATTGCCTAGTTTGTCCTGTGATCCTATTCAGTTCTGTTCTTTTCATTAGAAATAGGTGAAATTCTCCTATATCATTGAATGACCATCTTCTTCCTTGGAAGATAATGCTCATTCTAGCTGGATAACTTATTCTTGACTGTAATACAAGTTCCTTTGCCTTTCAGAATATCTGGTTCAGGGCCCTCCGATCCTTTAAAGTGGAAGCTGCTAGGTCTTGGGTGATCCTAATTGTGGCTCCTCGGTATTTAAATTGTTTCTTTCTGGCTTCTCACAATATCTTTTCCTTGGTATGATAGTTCTGAAATTTAGCCATGATATTCCTGGGGGATTTAATTTTGGTGTTTCTTTCAGGAGGTGATTGGTGGATTGTTTCAATAAGTGTTTTGCCTTCTGATTCTAAAATATCAGGGCAGTTTTCTTTTATGATTTCCTGGAAGATAGTGTCTAAGTTCTTTTTTTCATCATGGCTTTCAGGAAGCCCTATAATCCTTAGATTGTCTCTCATAGATCTATTTTCCACGTCAGTTGTTTTTTTTTCCTAGGAGATATTTCTGTTTTTTTTCTATATTGTCATTTTTTTTGTTTTTCTTTGATTCTTGAAGTCTTGTTGAGTCATTCATTTCCAATTGTTCAATTCTAATTTTTAATGTCTTATTTTCCTCAGTTACTGTTTTTAGTTCCTTTTGCAATTGACCAATTACATTTTTTTGTTCATTGCATTCTTTTTCTATTTTTTTCCATTTTATTTTGCAGTGATCTCATTTCATTTCCCCATGTTTCTTCTAACTCTCTTTTAAGATTCTTTATGCAGTCTTCAAAGAAAGCCTTGTGGCATGGAGTCCAGTTTATGTCTCTCTTTGGGGCTTTTTCTGGAGTTGCTTTACCTTTTGGGACCTCAGGATTTGAGGTCTGTTCTTCCCTCTTTCCATAAAAGCTGTCCATGGTGAGAGCTCTTTTTGGTTTTTTATTCATTTTTTAAAGGTGTGAGGTCTATTCAAGGCAAAGGAAGGACAGCTGCTTTAATTTGCCCCGGGGCAGTTCTGTTGATTGAGTTATTTCAGCTGCTGGGCAATTCCACTGATTGAATCATTTCAGGTGCTGATCAGTTCTGATTGATTCATTGCTTTAGGGTGCTATGTAATGGCAGTTGGGTCCAGCACTTGTCAGGGGTTCACAAAAGGCAGATTTTTCCAAACCACCTGCTTACAATCAGGACAGATTGGCCCAAGAGGCCCGCAGAAGACTCCCAGGTGTGTGAAAAGCACAACGCTCCCACTCCTGCTCCAACTCCTGTTCTAGCTCCCTGCTTCAGCTCCCTGCTCCAGCTCCCTGCCCCAGTCTCCCTGTGTTACAGTCTGGGTTCAGCAGGCCACCCCCCTGCCCAATTAAAACAGACTTGTTTTGAAGTTCTTCCAGAGTATCTTCTTCTAGAAATGTGTTGTCCTCCAGATATTGTGGATTTTACTTCAAAAATCAGTCTAGCGGCTTCATATGTTGTTGGTTTGAGGGAAGGTTAGAGGAGGTTACAGAGACTCCTGTCTGATCTCCGCCATCTTGGCTCCATCCCCGGAAGTCCCTATTTGTTCATTTCTTTAAGGGGATTGTGTTTGCTCAAAGAACTGGCCAGGTTTCCAGGATAAACACAGGCCTGCAATAAAGGATACTCACTGATTAATGCACAAGAAAGGATGGCTTTCTTTCCTTTATACTTTTCCAGGAATTCCATCAGATAACTGCAAGCACGTTTTCATGTTCTCAGCAAAAAGTTACACAAAAGACATGGCTGAGACTTACTTAAGATTCTTTATCACTAGAATTCCTTACAACAAATCACTTCATCCCTGTTTGCCTCAGTTTCCTCAAATGTAAAATGGAGATAATAACATCACCAACCTTGCAAAATTGTTTTGAAGGTCCAATATGAAATATCTGTAAAACACCTAGTATAAAATAGGTGCCATATAAATGTTTATTTCTTTTCCCTCACAGGTAATAAATATCAAAATCTATATGAGAACTAGCTGGCTGTATCATTCTCACTTAATTTCCTCAGGCCTCAGTTTCTCTATTTATATAACAAGGAAATTGGCTCTAATGTTCCTTCCCAGTCTGTCATTCTGTGAATCTTATTGAATTGTAGTTGGTGTTGAGTAGACCACTTAAGTTCTACTCTTCATACCCTTCAGGGATTTTCTTGGCAGAGATACTGGAGTGACTTGCCATTCCCTTCTCCAGCTTATTTTATAAATGAGGAAACTGAGGCAAAAAGGGTTAAGTGACCTGCCTTGGATTACATAGCTAGTAACTATTTGACTTCCAGTTTTCCTGACTCCAGAGCAGGCATTCTGCTTAGTGCACCACTTAGCTCATTGACTATATTAATCTAATTTGTTGCTGAAAATCTATTGCAACATCTTTCCATGCTCACCTTTTCCAAATTTGAGGGGTCAATGCAGTTGTCATAGAGCTTCAGTTACTGGAAAGGAGAATTATGTTGGTGACTCCAGATTGGCAGCAAGGAGAAGGGTTATTATTGGCTCAGCAATGAATAAGAAAGGAAACAGGAGCTATAAATTTAAAATGTGCTTTTGGGTGTTCTGGGGACATCTTTGTAGCTCAGGGTGATGGGGATGGGGTTACAGAGGGAGGGAGTCCTGATAATATCAACAATAATAAAAGTGATCATTAAAATAGCACTTTAATATTTAATAAAATAAAAAACCTTTTACAAATGCTATCTCAGTTGAGGTGGACTATTATTAATTCCATTTTGCAGATGGGGAGAGAGTGAGAGAGGTTATATTATTTGTCCCACTTCACAGCTATATGACCAAGGCAGGATTTGAATTCAGGTCTTTCTGATTCCAAGTTCAATGCTATAATCCACTACAACACCCAGGTGTCTCTGTCTGCAGTGTAGCAAATGTCCTGACAACATGATGCCCATGTTGTAGTTGCCTCTGGTAGCATCTGCGAATTTCAACCAGGATGTTTTGTCTTATGTTTCTAAGTTTTTATTTTGCAAATAGATGCAAATTTTAAATAATGAGAAATGCTCAGAGAAACAGGAATTGAGAGCACAGGTTTGCTCCAGAGAGCTTATTAATGCTTCACATGAATCTTTTTCCATCTTCCTTCCCCAACTTATCCTTTTCCATGGAAGAAATATTTGTTCTATTCTACAGGAAGGAAAGAAGAGAAATTATCCTTCTTTGTCTTGGAATCCCCAGATCTGGAGTCAGTTGCCTTCTCTACCATTTACTGTATCACCATTTAGCTATAAGATCTTGGACATTACTTAATTGTGCCCATACTTAATTGGTGCTGTTCAATCGTTGTCTATCATATCCAACTCTTCATGACACCATTTGGGGTTTTCTTGGCAAAGCTACTGGAATAGTTTATCATTCCCTTTTCCAGCTCATTTTATAAATGAGGAAACTTTAGACAGATAGGGTGAAGTGGATTGCCCAGGATCACACAGCTGGGAAGCCTCTGTGACCAGATCTGAATTCAGGAAGATCAATCTTCCTGATTCTGGGCCCAGCACTCTATCCACTGCACCACCTTAGCTGCCATCTACTCCTCACCTACTCATCACTCTCAGCTTCTAATTCTTCGTCTGTAAAATGAAGAGTTTAGACCTGGCCATCTCTAAGGCTCCTTCTAGTACTAAAGGTCTCTGCTTTGGTGACATCTTCACCAAGGACCTACAGAGAGGGGGCTGATGGGGATAGCTGGGTGGCTTAGTGTTAAAGCATGGTCCAAAGTTAGGAGAATCTAGTTCTGCCTTCAAGCACTTACTACCAGTGTGACCGAGACAAGTCACTTAACTCCAATTGCCAGAGAGAGACAGAGTATTCTGAATTTTGTCAGGATTTTCAGTATGGCTAGTCATTCTATCAGTGAAAGCTCTGAGAAGTTTCTCCCTAGCTTAGAGCTAGAGATTGAGATTTCAAGGACAAGGTCAAAATGGGAGAAAGGGGAGGTTTTCAGTTCTTTGCAGCCAAGAATAACTTCAAGAATAGTAGCACCATTCCACCTCCACCCCTATCCTCCACTCTTCATAATTTGACAGATATTAAAATTTTAAGGGCCAGGAAAGCCCAGAGGACTGCCTCCCTTCCCATCATTTAATTTGGCTCAGGAGTAAAATTGGTATAGCTCAATCCAGTTCTTTAATGAGGGGATACTTTGTTACCAACACAGACAGGAGTTTTCCCCAAAGCCAGCCTTGTCAGTAGGTAACAATGCATCCAGCTCTGGACAGAGCAAATAGTGCCAAAATATGTGTTTTGTCTTTACTATCTCTTCATCGTTCACTCTGCCCCTGCTCTGAAAGACAAATTAATTATACAAAGGCAAAGTGCATGCAGCTATCAAGTAGAGACTCATCATCTGTGACTTATTCAGCAAACTCCCCCTCATCTTCCCAGTCTAAAAAGGCAGGAGCAGAAACTATGTCCCACTGACTGAACATACATGGCCCCGTATACTAAGATATCAGGATCATATTGAGATTTGGTCAAGAACTCTGGACATATGCGGAGCTTATGATTAGTTGGAACATGAGGAAGGGAGGAGGTCTAAGGATATCTATGGGGACACTAAACCAATGAAATTGCTTCAGAGTGAGGTAGGCTATCCCCAAAGGGGAGAAGCTCTCTTGCTCCCCACAGCCACCCCACAAAGGGAAGATAGAACTCAAAGGTATATATGTCTGGGAAAGGTGTTCTCTGAGTTTTTTCTCTTTATCTCTTCCTTTTACCTTACCCTTCCTTTGATTCCTCTCCTTTCCTTTCTCCTCTCCATTTGTTGTGCCCAATTCAACTCACATTTAAAAGTAATTTTAGACAGTGTCAGTCCCTGAAAATGAGGAAGGGTTTATGTTCTTTATTGTTTTAATATATTGGAGATCTATAAGCTGTATCAGATTGCTTGCCATCTTGGGGAGGAAGGGGAGAAGAAGGGAGGGAGAAAAAAATGGAAATCAAAATCTTATATATGTACATTCTTTTTTTTTTTTTTTTTGGCTGGGGCAATTGGGGTTAAGTGACTTGCCCAGGGTCACACAGCTAAAAAGTGTTAAGTGAATGAGACCAGATTTGAACTTAGGTCCTCCTGAATTCAGGGCTGGTGCTCTATCCACTGCACCACCTAGCTTCCCCAAAATAAAAATGTTATAAAAGTGAGTGTTGAAAACTATCTTTGCATAAAATTGAAAAAAACAAAATATTATTGAGAAAAAAATATCATGCAGTATATATGTTTGTTTCTGAACCAACCAACCCACAATCTATGAAAACAAAAGAGCAGTAGTCTCTTCAACACTAGATTGTTTTGTATTGTTTTCACATTTGCATTATTGCAGATAAATTTCCAAAATGAAAGGGTAGTGATAATGACTTCTTTTTGGACATGGTAGCAAGATAAGATATTTATACTTGGTAAATAGTGAATTTGCAAGGTATCATCACACTAGCATTTCTGGATAACTGATTTTGATACTTCTCCAGGAAACTCCTCTTTTAGTTATATCTAATCTTACTGGCAATGTAAGTATAAAGCCACTGAAGAATAGGACAATTTTGTGTCTGTTTCTTTACAAGATACTTCTTGACCCTGAAAATCTTGTGGGAAAATACAGGAGGACACCACTATACTTGGCAGGTTCTTTTTTTTTAATTTCTTTGCCATGATTGTTGCTTAAAACCAGAATGTAGAATTTAATTTGACGGGAGCCATGGTGGCGGAGATCAGACAGGAGTCTCTGTAACCTCCTCTAACCTCCTCTCAAACCAATAACATATGAAGCTTCTAGACTGATTTTGAAGCAAAAAAATCCACAATATCTGGAGAACAACACGATTCTAGAAGATACTCTGGAAGAACCTCAAAACAGGTCTGTTTTAATTGGCCAGGGGGGTGGTCTGCTGAACCCAGACTGCAGAGCAGGGAGACCGGGGCAGGGAGCTGGAGCAGGGAGCTGGAACAGGAGTCGGAACAGGAGTGGGAGCGTTGTGCTTTTCACACACCTGGGAGTCTTCTGCGGGCCTCTTGGACCAATCTGTCCTGATTGTGGGCAGGTGGTTTGGAGGGTCTGCCTTTTGAGGGGGATAGATTGTGAACCACTGAACCCCTGATGAGCATCGGACCTCGCTGCCATTACACAGCACCTTAAAGCAATCAATCAAACAACAGGACTGATCAGCACCAGAAATAATTCAATCAGCGGAGCTACCCAGTAACTGAAATAATTCAATCAGCAGAACTGCCCCAGGGTGAACTAAAGCAGAACTGCCCAGCACCTGACATAATTCAATCAGCAGAACTGCCCAGTTCCTGAAATAACTCAATCAGCAGAACTGCTCCAGGGCAAATTAAAGCAGCTGTCCCACCTTTGCCCTAAACAGACCTCACACCTTTAAAAAAAATGAATAAAAAACCAAAAAGAGCTCTCACCATAGACAACTTTTATGGAGAGAGGGAAGAACAGACCTCAAATCCTGAGGCCCATAAAGGTCAACTCCAGAAAAAGCCCCAAAGAGAGACATAAATTGGTCTCCATGTCACAAGGCTTTCTTTGAAGATTGCATAAAAAATCTTAAAAGAGAGTTAGAAGAAACATGGGGAAATGAAATGAGATCACTGCAAAATAAAATAGAAAAAATGGAAAAAGAATGCAATGAACAAAAAAATGTAATTGGTCAATTGCAAAAGGAACTAAAAACAGTAACTGAAGAAAAGACATTAAAAATTAGAATCGAACAATTGGAAATGAATGACTCAACAAGACTTCAAGAATCAGTCGAACAAAAACAAAAAAATGAAAAGATAGAGAAAAACATGAAATATCTCCTAGGAAAAACAACTGACCTGGAAAATAGATCTAGGAGAGACAATCTAAGGATTATAGGGCTTCCTGAAAGCCATGATGAAAAAAAGAACCTAGACACTATCTTCCAGGAAATCATAAAAGAAAACTGCCCTGATATTTTAGACCCAGAAGGCAAAATACTCCTTGAAACAATCCACCGATCACCTCCTGAAAGAAACCCAAAAATTAAGTCCCCCAGAAATATCGTGGCTAAATTCCAGAACTATCATACCAAGGAAACGATATTACAAGAAGCCAGAAAGAAACAATTTAAATATCGGGGAGCTACAATTAGGATCACACAGGACCTAGCAGCTTCTACTTTGAAGGATCGAAGGGCCTGGAATCAGATATTCCGAAGGGCAAAGAAACTTGGATTACAGCCAAGAATAAGTTACCCAGCTAGAATGAGCATTATCTTCCAGGGAAGAAGATGGTCATTCAATGATATAGGAGAATTTCACCTATTTCTACTGAAAAGACCAGAATTGAACAAAAAATTTGATCTACAAACACAGAACACAAGAGAAACATAAAAAGGTAACAAAAAAAAAAACTCTTGAGAACTATATTTATGTTATAGATACTTATAGAATGAGGGTTGATTTTATGAATCTATTATTACATTATGATTATGATACGATTACTGTGATTTTATGATTATTATGATATGTTTATTGTGATTTTATGATTATTATGATATGATCAACTGAAAAAGAAATTAGAGGTAGAAAAGGGATAACACTAGAAGAAGAGGAAAAGGAGGTAAAATAAGGGAAATTACATCACATGTAGAGGCAAAGAAAACCTATAATGATTGAGGGGAGAAAAGGGAGGGGAATGAGAATTGGGTTAATCTCCATCTCATCAGATTTGGCTCAGAGGGAATAATAGACGTACTTATAAGGAAACAGGAGGGAAAGGGGGGAAAAAGGGGTGGGTGGGGCT